>JARJPP010000097.1:0-113462 GCA_030782485.1 Beauveria brongniartii
CCCCCCCCCCCCCCCCCCCCCCCCCCCCCCCCCCCCCCCCCCCCCCCCCCCCCCCCCCCCCCCCCCCCCCCCCCCCCCCCCCCCCCCCCCCCCAGAAGGAATATAGAACAAGAATTTGTTTACTTTCTCTTGCGGCACAGGTTGCAGGATAGCTGCACCTTGTCCCTGCGCCGCCTAGCTGTCTTGGGCTTTTCTGCGTCGGTTGACATGGCAGATGTGCCTGATTCTGTCTTGACAACGACTCGGAGAAGAAAGGAGAAGAGAAGGGACGGATGAGGTAAAGGAAGTCGTTGAGTTGTGGATGGTGGGGTGTCGTGAGAATCAGCCTTGTCGCCTTGTCAGTGGTTCCGTCATTGGCAAGGCTGGCGAGAAGTCGGGCCCGGACGGAGGGAGAGTTGGGGGGATCGGCGTCAGCCCACGACTCAAAACAGCCTGTGAAGAATGTGGCTTGTCGTTGCGAAGCAAAAGCATCGGCGGGTTTATTGCCGTAAAAGAGGGGTCCCCTTTGGCTTGAGATCTGTTTTACTGACGTAGACATTTCTGGGTATCGTTGCACGCCATCTTCACAGAGATGGAGGTTTAGATGGAGGTTTGCAAACAGCAAATAGTCTGGCAACAAGCCTTGACCTTGTAGGGGGGTACATACCATCCCTGAAACAGTTGACTCTCAGTTGACTCTCAGTTGACTCTCTGCTTTTTATTCGCTGAGCCGGGTTTATCTAAGCTCGAGGATTCGTTGACGCCTTATACAACTTTGCTTCTGCTTCCTCTAGTTGGAAAGCTACGCATTGATGGACCGCTAGGCTGGGGCGCTGCGCTGTTGATTCCGAGATGATGGCGGGCCAAGGTTTAATGACCCCACGTCGGGCATTATGCTGCGACTATCCGTACTGATATGTATCTACTGGAGTGTCATCAATCGTAACCGAGAGGAACAATGCATCTTTATTCGAGCCTTTTCTTGCCGCGGAGTTGTCATCTTTGCGTGTATACGGATACAGGTGTAAAATATTGGGTACGCCAGTTTACAATCTGACTACAGAGTTGGGATTTTCTTTTCAGCTGAAAAGGCTGTTGACCACAAGGTGTAACCCCCCTCTTCTTCTCCATCAAGCCCACAGGTTTCACATGGATCGCGGCAAGTCCCTTTTATTGGCAGTAGAGGTAGGTCATTGGTGAAACCCCCCCGGGCTAGCAAAAAGTGCTCCAAGCTCTGCATTATTGGTCACCAGCTTTCATCAAACAAGTGGTACGGATACAATATTACAGCACGACCCGAGGAACCCTGCCAACCCCGTCTATTGCGTAGCCTTTTTGTGCTTTGCCATGTGCTACTACTGAGTCCCGCCAAGCCAAGGACGCGGGTCACATCTTTTTTTTTTTCAGCAGCTCAGGGGATGTGGCTATGATGTATTAACTAGAGAGAGTATGATATAATTAGCCGCTTCGTGGCCCTAGCATTCAAAAGTGCCCCTCCTGCCCCTCCTCTTGTCCGACTTGCTCCCCTCTCTCTCACTACTTGCGCATCATCAGACAATTCGAGGCATTACTTGCGTTTTGTAATTGTTTACTCTCTTTTCTTCTTCCTTGATACCCTCTGCAAACATACAAGATGGACTCCTTCATCAACGCTGGCAAGGACTTCCTTGCCAAGAGTAAGTGACAGGGCTCGTCAAGTTATACCCCTCATCGCGCTGCGGCCCCTCGCCTAGGTAGCGGCCGCCTGCCCCTCCAAGCTCACTACAGAGCTACCTCGAGACAGCTGAGGGCAGCATCCAAGATTGCTGCAATTGCGCAAGTTTTGACTTGACGAGATCAAACAGCTCGAAAGCGGCTTAGCCGAATATAAACTAACAATTTGACCCTTCAGACAGCCAAAACAGCAACAATAACAACGGCAACAGCAACAACAGCGGCGGCAACAGTGGCAGCAACAACAACCAGAGCGGCGGTAGTGGTGGCAACGACATCTTCAGCAGCGTCCTCAGCTCCCTCACCCACAAGGAGGATGACCTAAAGCAGGGCGACGTCGATGAAAAGGGTATGGAAGCACTCGCGAGAATACAAAGTCTACGCTGAACGCGGTTTGATGTTAATACCGGATTCTCCTTAGACGCCGCCGACAAGCACGACCAGGTCTACAACAAGGGCGACAACAACACCAGCGTCAACGCCATGGGCACCGCCGCCGCCATGCAGGCCCTCAAGAAGTTCACCTCGGGCGGCCAGGAAGAAAAGGGCAGCAAGAACGACTTTATCAGCCTTGCCATGGGCGAAGCCAGCAAGGTACGTCATTTTTCTCATCGTTCGAGGAGTAGACGCGCCGTATTTTTAGAATCTCCTCTCGGCGTCCATCTTTTGCCCATGATTCAAGTACAGAAAAGACGCTAATTCACCGTTTGTCACTTGCAGCTCTTCGACTCCAAGGCGGCCGACGGCAGCGTTGCCAGCGGCGCCGAGAAGCAGTCCGTCATCCAAAAGGCGGCCGAGGTGGCCATGAAGCTCTACTTCAAGTCGCAGCTGCAGCAGAGCGGCGGCAGCGGCGGTCTCGGTGGCCTCGCCAGCATGGCCTCGCAGTTTATCAAATAAGCACAGTATCACGCACGCCACGTGGCGGTACAAGCAGTTGCGGACAACAGACATGATAAAAATTATGATACAAATATCAAATACACATACATGAAAAGAAGACGTGACAAAATGGTATATTGGTGCGGATAGCTGGTAAAGTGTAATTTGCATGTGCCTTGTGCTAGATTTGACCGTTGCTCTGGGCTGCGCCTTGCTGTGCAGCCAGGCCCAGCACATCGACCCACGTCTTGGGCCTTCTACGGCCTTGGGGATAAACTTGGTGCAGATATGTCTCTGCGTCGGCCGCCCAGGCGAGCAGAGCCTCCTCGGCGCCCCATTCGCCCGTGGCCATCATGCCGACGCACACCCTGCCCTCGCCCTGGTCGGGGTCGACGTAGGCGACGGGCGCCGTCAGCGCCGGCAGACCGGCCATGTTGGCGAGGAACACGTAAATCATGCTGAGGAACGTCTTGTCGCCGTCGCTGACGCCGTACTTGGCGTGCGACGGCTTCTTCTCCCACCCGAGGAACGGGGCGGTGGGTGTCAGGACGAGCAGGCCGGGGTACTTTTGGAACAGCCAGGCCATGTGGCGCATGATGAGCGTCCGCATCGAGTTGAACTTGAGGAGATCGGCGGCGTTGGTCTCGAGGCCCAGGGCGACGACGAGCTTGTTGACGGGACCGATGAGGCTTGTCCAGCTCGAACCTTGGCCCCCCCGGCGGCGCGCGGCCTCTGTCATCTCGGCAATGGTGACGCCTCCGTGCGCCGTCTGCGCTTCGTCAATGTACGGAATGGTAATGTCGACCAGCTCGTAGCCCTGCGACGTAAAGTGGTCGAGGGCCTTGTTGCACGCGCTGATGACGCGGGGATCCGACGCACCCCACCAGGCGCGGTCGACGCCAATGTATCTTGTGCGGCCGGCGGCGGGAGGCTGCGACACGGCAAACCTGCTCTGGATGGACGTCTGGGGGTCGGGCTGCGACATGACGCGGTAGGCAATGGTCAGGTCGGCGACGTTGGCGGCCATGGGCCCGGCGACGCACATGGTGCTGTTCATTTCGAGGGTGCGGTGGTGCGTCGGCTTCAGGCCGTACACGCCGTTGTAGGCGGCGGGGAAGCGCACGCTGCCGCCGGCGTCGGTACCGACGGCGATGGGGATGATTCCGGCGCCGAGGGAAGAGCCGGCGCCGGATGACGAGCCGCCGGGGTAGTACTGGTTATTGAGGTGATTCGTAGGAGTTCCTTGGTGAGGCTGTGGTGTTTGGTTAGTTGATCCCATTTTTACATTCATGAAACCGATCTGGACTCACGTTCAAGCCATTGGTATCTACAGAGTCTGTTAGTAACAATGATCAAAAATACTGTCGCTGACTGAAACTCACCCGATCCCAGCTCATGCATTCTGTTCTTCCCAATGGCGACGGCACCGGCATCTTGAAGGGCCTGTACAGGCCATACAGTCGCTTCCGCTGGTCGAAAGAAAGGTGCACCTTTTTTGTAGGCCATTCCGTCGTGATCAATATAGCCTTTGACGGAAAGGTCATCTTTGACACCAATCGGAACACCATCCAGTATGCCGAGCGGCTTGCCCGCGGCCCATCTCTCAGTAGACGCCGTGGCGGCCTCGAGAGCGATGTGGTCCGCACCGTGCGAGTCAGCCCAAGCGTCTTGGTATACGGAGGGCTCCTTGGCGTATTTGCTAGTAAGAGAGAGCAGGAATGTGACGACTTGCAAGGGGGTGACTTGGCCCGACTTGTACATGGCATGGTAGTCGCTGGCGGTATAGTGATGCGTGTCTCCCCTGTTTGGGGGATTGAGCTGAGCTGAGCTTAGCTCAACCATGGGTGCATTGTCACCGAGGGGAATGACAAGAGGCTGAGGCACGGTTAGGGCTGAACTGTACGGAGGAGGACTTGAATACTGCTTCTCAAACGGGTCAACTCACGTGAAAGGTATATGGGACGTCGTCGAGGAAAGGCAAGTCTTTAATCTTTTGCAAGCCTGCATTGTTGTAAAAGATTTTGGCCAAAAAGGATGAGTGCGTCAAACTAGCCAAGGCGGGTTGAGTCAAGGATCTCCAACTTGAAAGGGGGGGCAGGGACATTAGATGAAGGCGACGTACAGACTAGAAGCGATGACGAGTGGCAAGCCAGAGAGGACGGGATTGGCGTCCTTGCGAGGCTTGTATTCGGGCGAAACAATCTCCTCAATGTCCGGATAGGAAAGGAAATCTTTGGGCGGCGGAAAAGACGTGGAAGAGGAGGACATTTTGATTTAAGAACTCGGGGTATCAATCGGGACAAGAAATCAGGGTTTGGACAAGACAGAGGCAGAAACGAGCAGAATCACAAGCCATGAGTTGTTGACATGCGCGGTGAAATCAGGGGATCAATTAACGGAGGCTGCAGCCGGGGCGCGTTGGGGAATCGGGCTACCGTGATCCACTAGCAACAGGCGGATACGATGATGAGCAATTTGGTGACGGGCGAGAAATGCAATGCGTTTCAAGTCTGGGCTGAGTTGAATATTGGCTTTTGAAGGAAATATATCAAGGAGCAAGAGATACAAGTGCTGCCTTTGTTACTAGTTAACTATGGTGTCACTGCCCGTAAAAGCGTCATCACCTGGATTGGCTGCTGACCTGGAGCAGATACCTTGACTCTCTACTAGTAGTAGGGTATCTGCAAGTGCCTTGAGTTGGCATAATCCATGATTGAAGATGAATTTTTGTTTCTCGAATTTGAGAGTCGAGTTGAAATATGAACTTTACCTGATGTAACTTCTGTTGAAGAAGTGTTTGTCAATCAGAGCCAGCCCATGTCTTACGTTTTGAGCCCACAGGTAAAAGGTACGTACCTCTCTCTGAGCAGGGGCACCCAGCAACGGCCATTGATAGCAACGACGCATGCCAGGCGACGGGTCAAACCAATCTCCCGTAACTAAATTTACATAGCTGGAGCCTGGTGATGGGTGAGTCTTGAAGCTTAAAATTCTACAACGAATACATGCCATTTTCATCGACAGCCTGCAACCGTTCTGCCAACTGTGCCCGGCTTCGGGCACCCCCATCTTGAAAGCTATCCTAATTCGGCACTGAGTCACTCACTGCCAGCCTGTATCGCTACCCTCGACTCGCAGGCCTGAATGAGCGTCTCCGCAACTGGAGGGAAAAAAAAAAAAAACAAGTCACATCCCACCAAGTGCCCAACAGCGTCATTCTTTCTCTTCTTCTTAATTTATCCCAAAGCTTCCCGCCTCACCTTTATGAGCCGGGTTCATGAAAGCTTTCGCGCCTTCATATTCTCCCCTCTCTTCTTTACTTCGTAGAGCACCGGTTGCTCCATCTTGTTCGCGCCTCGCCGTTGCCCCTCGTCGCATCGCCCGCTTCCAACCCCGCCATCGCTACCTGCACGCTGCGCAAACACCACCCCCCCGAGTCTTCACCATGGCGGCCGTCGCTTCTTATGACAACCTTGCCAAGCAGTTTTCGCACCTGCCATTGATTGACAAGCTTCCCAACTGCTTCCCCGACATCAACCCCGTCGATATCTACAGAGCCCACATCACCTCCATTCTCAGCGACATTACTGGCGCCGACAAGAGCACCATCTATCCCGTTCTGCAATGGACCGCCACTCTCGACAAGGGTGACTTGGTCCTCGCCATTCCCGCCCTTCGCATCAAGGGCAAGCCCGACGACCTCGGCAAGCAATGGCTGGAAAAGGTGAGTCGCCGCGCGCCTGTCCGTGCCCGCCATACGATACTGACAGATTCTCCCTCCTCTACAGTGGCCCGAATCTCCCCTCGTCGAAAAGCCCATTCAGAATGGCGCCATTCTCTCCTTCTTCTTCAAGCCTGAGCCCATGGCCAAGACTGTCATCCCCATGGCTCTCAAGCACAGCAAGGACTTTGGCTCCAACCCCGCCAACGGCCTCCGCGACCAAAATGACCCCTCCAAGGGCCGCCAAAAGATCGTCATTGAGTTCTCGAGCCCAAACATTGCCAAGCCTTTCCACGCTGGTCACTTGAGAAGCACCATTATTGGTGGTTTCCTCGCCAATCTCTACCGAAGTGCTGGCTGGGACGTATCCACCGTAAACTACCTCGGTGACTGGGGTAAGCAGTACGGTGTCCTGGCTCTCGGTTTCGAAAAGTATGGCAGCGAGGACGAGCTTGTCAAGGATCCCATCAACCATCTATTCACCGTCTATGTCAAGATCAGCAAGGAGGTTGCTGAGGAAAAGGAGCAGGCGGAGAAGCTCAAGGCAGAGGGCAAGGAGGACGAGGCTCAAAGCATCCTCAACAATGGTGTTGATGAAAAGGCCCGCAGCTACTTCAAAAAGATGACCGAAGGCGACGATGAAGCTATTGCTCTGTGGAAGCGTTTCCGCGACTACAGCATCGAGCGATACAAGGAAACCTATGCTCGTCTCAACATTCACTTTGACGAGTACTCTGGCGAAAGCAAAGTCTCCGAGGAGGAGATGCAGCAAGCTGCCGCCAAGCTCAAGGAGATGGGCCTGGCCCACGAGGACCGCGGTGCGCTTCTCATGGACTTTACCAAGAGCGTTCCCGGAAAGGAGGGCAAGACCCTTGGCAAGGCCATTCTCCGCAAAAAGGACGGCACCGCCCTGTACCTCACTCGTGACATTTCTGAGCTCATCAACCGTTATGAGCGCTACAAGTTTGACAAGATGATCTACGTCATTGCCTCGGAGCAGGACCTTCACGTCAAGCAGTTCTTCAAGATTGTTCGCATGATGGGCCGTGACGATATTGCCGACAAATGCCAACACGTCAACTTTGGTCTCGTCCTCGGCATGAGTACCCGCAAAGGCACTGTCAAGTTCCTCAACGACATTCTCCGCGACGTCGGCGAGCACATGCACGAAGTCATGAAGAAGAATGAGGACAAGTACTCACAGGTTGAAGATCCCGAACAAATTGCCGACAGACTGGGTATCTCGTCGGTCATGGTCCAGGATATGAGCGGAAAGCGCATCAACAACTACACCTTTGACCTGTCTCGCATGACGAGCTTTGAGGGTGACACTGGCCCGTACCTCCAGTATGCCCACGCTCGCCTGTGCTCGATTCAGCGCAAGGCGGAGCTCAGCGACGAGGCCATTGCCGCCGCCGACCTGTCGCTGCTCACCGAGCCCATGGCCATCAACCTGCTCCGCGTGATTGCGCAATGGCCTGATGTTGTCCAGAACGTCCTCAAGACGCTCGAACCCACCACCATCCTCACTTACCTCTTCAAGCTGACTCACACCCTCAGCACCAGCTACAACCACCTCCGCATCGTTGGCAGCGACCCCGAGGTCATGAAGGCCCGTCTAGCCCTCTACAACTCTGCCCGTATTGTGCTTTACAACGGCATGGCCATTCTTGGCTTGACGCCTGTCGAGCGGTATGTACCGAAAACAGCATACATATTTTCTATGAATAGTCGCTAACTTGTGTGTGATAGCATGTAAATGAGACGATGACACACCACTTTGATAAAATCTATGCATGGTTTAGCAAAGCTCTGTCTAGGCAAAATCTATTCCATAAATGTCAAAAGAAAAGAAAAAACAGTATATAACAACCCGCATCCTGCACTCGTTGCATTGTATAATCTTATTGTATGGTCTATGTTGATTCTGTACTTGTACCATTTTCTTTCGCTGCATGAAAGTCAAATCCGAGATCCGCGAGCGTCTTGCACTCTTTTCGGCGCTCGCCCAGCTCGCGACTCGCCAGCTTGATGGGAAAGATTTGCGACCGCACCCAGCTTGTCTCGTCGTCCCAAAATGGCGGTTCCTTGCCCGCGCCGTCCCTCTCGAGCCCGCGGGCCGGTCTCGCCTCTTTGCTCAGCGCATGCAACCGATTAATGTACTCGGCGTCCTGCGGGTACCCGAGCGTGTGACGCGCGCCCGCCGGCGCGGACTCTCCCCGGCGCCGCCGCACCCACGCCTCGCGCTCCTCTTCTGGCGGCACATGGAGCCTCCCGGCCCAGAGCCGCGCGATGACGGCTGCTTGCGCCTCGGCGAGCGGAAACGGCACCACGCGCTTGGGCACCGCGAGAAAGGCGAGCGTCGGGTCCGGGACGTACAGCATGTGCTCCCACAGGTGGTCCGCGTAGGTGCCGTCGGGCGCGAGGACAGCAGGGTCGAGGGAGGGTAGAAAAGGAAAGGAGTAGTGGTAGCCGGTGCAGAAGACGACAAAGTCAATGTTGTTTTCGACGTGGCCCGAGGTGAAGCGCACGGAGCGCGTGGCGGGGAGGAGGAAGGAGGCGACCTGGCCGACGTGACGGGACCAGGTCGTGGTGGGGGTGGGGGGCAAGTCGTCGTCGTAGCCGGGAGTGTCCTTTTCGGAGATGAGCACGGGAAGGCGGGCGACAGTGGCGATTTGGCGGCTGATGTCGATGCCGGAGGCGGAGTTGCCGACGACGAGGACTTTCTGCGCGAGAGAAAAGTGTCAGCAAACAAGAAATGGGGGATATCCGGGGTAAGTTGTTGTGGCTTGCCAGCAACGGAGTGTAGTTTTTTTCTTTCTTCCTACCTTGCCGGTGAATTGCGCTGGCCGCCGGTAGAATTTCGAGTGCATAATGGCGCCCGGGTGCGCGGCCTCAAACGCGGCGATGCCGGGCACGTCGGGCACAAACGGGTCGCTGTAGTGCCCGCTCGCGACGACGACGGCGTCGAAGCGCTCGGCAGACACGGCGCCGGATTTGATATCCTGCACCTCGACCCTCCACCAGGCCCTCCTCGTCCCGTCGTCGGTGACCGTCTTGCGCACGTCTCGGACCTGCGTCGCAAAGGACGCCAGGTGCTCCACGTCCTGGCCGTACCGCCGCAGGTACGCGAGCACCGTCTCGTGCGCCGGAAACAGCGGCGTGCCCGCCGGGAAGGCAAGGTCCGTGTAGCGCATGAGGCTGTGCGGGATGTTGGTCTCTAAATCGTCGTAGATGGGCGAGACGAGTGCCACGCGGGCGTCGTCGCCGTGCCCGTCGCGGGGAGGATCACGCTCTACGACGGCATACTCGTGCGCCGAGGACGGCGAAGCGCGCGGGATGGAAAAGCCGGGTTCTTGCTGGAGCGGGCTCGTGTTCCAGACGCCACCAGTCGAGGCGCGCTGCTCGTAAATGACAATCCGGGAGAACTTCTTCTCGGCGAGGAGGTATCTGGCGCACTCGCGTATGTGTGAGTATATATTGAGGGCAGCGGGACGGTTGGGGGGGGGGGGAGAGACTGAATGGGATGGGGGCGGCTCGTACTTGGCGGCGGCGAGGCCGGCGGAACCGGCCCCGATGATGGCAATGGATTTCACATCCATGCCGGGGGGGAACTAGACTTCAAATCTGGCCTGGACCAAAGACTTTGGTGAACCGAGGTGTCGAGAAATTGGTCATGGCGTAGCTCCGGGTGGTGCCGTGGCGCACGCGATGGTCGGGCGCTGTCGCCATGAGCCGATGTGGGGTGGATGCGCGAGCAGGTGCCTGTTGGAGTACAAGGCAAAATGTACGGCATAACTTATAAAGGGCAGCTACTGATGTTGAGTCAGGGCCATTGTAATTGTGATGAGAGTGGCGAGTAACGAGCAGGTAGCTTAAAATCAAGAGCTATCCCGGCTCTTGCTCGGCAGTCATGTTCTGGAGCGCGTCGTATGACGAGCACTTGTTGAATAACACGCTCAGTAAGATTCTTACGCGTTTATTATTGACCTCGTATTTTGCTGGGATTGGATTACCCCCAACTTCAATAGTGGTGTGATTTGGCAGCCACGATTATCGATCGTATTAGCTAGGCTGAGCTAACTAACGTAGCTGATCGGCATCGACAAAGTGAGATGATGGCGGCCACGTACTGCGACTTACATGCTCCGTATGGAGCTGCATTATTAGTGGCGTTTAGATGGATTCGCTGCAGCGTTGATGTCGTGTCTAACTGGGCGAATGTAAGAAACAGGCTTCATGTCTGGGCGTCATCAACTGTCCAAAAGGGGGCCCTAATGAGCCAAGCTGCAACTGGCGCGTACCAGGAGAACAAGGCAGACGAGGCAGAAGCGAGGCCAATGATCAATCACATGGGCAGATGCGCGACGCATTATCTACAAAGTAAGCTTGTTTGAGGCGTGTCGTCGTATCCGGCTATCGGTGCACCTTTCGTTAGTGGCGGAGCAGGGCCGATCAAACCGCACTTGGGGGGTGCTTTGCTTTTTTTTTTTGCCTATTTATGCTCGTCACGACTCTTCTTGCTGCCAAACCGCATTGGCAAATGGGCGCAATGTCGGGGTTTCAGAGATGGGCCGAAACGCAAGGGATGCATTTAGAGGGAGCGTTTCAGACCGCGTGCTACAAGGCCCCAAGTAGTCAGCCTCGATTGGCATCAGCTAGGCGGTCTAGTCGTGGATGTGGTTGACGGACTTGGAATGTTCGACGTGATGTTTGATATTAGATGACAAAAGAGTCGGGTGCAGTACTCGCGTTGCCGTGCTTAAAGGGACCTGGACCTATGAAGAGATGAGCGAAAATGGGAGAGGTTATGCGTAAAGACTGGTGTCGATTGAGTTCACGAGTCGGCGATACTGGCGGATGGCTACGGCGACGCCGGGCAGGAGGCGCTCGGCGCGTGATTAGCAAAAAGAAAGTATAGGATATCATATAGGAGTTGTTTGTCGTGTATTGCATCTTTCGTTTTTCTTTTCTTTTTTTTCTTTTTTTTTTTTTTTTTTGGCAAATTTTGGTGAAACTATTTTTTCGGATGCAGTCGCCGCGGCTGTCGAGACGAGAAGCATGGGAGGTGGGCAAAGTCGTGAGAGTGTTTTGCACGACCAGATGAGATGAGCAGGAGGGGTAGGTTTCGAGCCGAGATTGGATGATGGTAATGTTGGCAATGTAAGGTGATTGAAGCGCGGTGATGGAAAGGTTAGCAGATAGAAGCGGGAGGCGGGAGGCGGGAGGCGGGAGCAATGTCAGAGCTGGATGGGGACGATACACGTGCCAGGGGACGGCGGACGGCAACAGCATTGTCGATCCGATTATCTCGACGTGGAGCAGAGTGCGAGTGCAGTAACTTGTTAGTAATAAGTTATAACAAAGGAAAATTGGTGTGCAAATAAAAAGAGTTCTGTGTCAGTAATCTGTAATACAAGTCTTCATAGGTTCACGACTTTGATGGGCACAGCCACCCCGCCAAAAAGCCCGCCAAAAAGCCCACTTATAAACACACAGAGCCACGAGAGCCCAGCAATGCAACAATGTACCCACAAACAGCACCGCCCAGCGCCCAACCGCCCGCCTCCCATTGGCATGCAGGCCTGCAGGCAAGCCAAGCCCTGACTGAAGGAGGGTCGGGAATACGAAGAACAGTCAAGGAGAGAAAAGAAAAGTACCCGCAGATTCGCCAGATGAACAGAGTCAGCACAAGTAGATGAACTTGCTCGGCTACTCCCCCGGCTCGTGAGCGCTGCAGCAGCGGCTCTCTGGACTTCCAGGTGATGAGCTGCTCTGCTCTGCTGTATCACGTATCCGTACCTTGTAAGGCATCTACCACTGCTAATGCATTGGACAGGGGAATTCCTCCCGTCTATTTTTGGTAGCTTTTACTGTCAAGATTTTCTTTCTTTGTTTTTCATCTAACAAACTTTTTAATTAAAAAAAAAAATGTCGTGTCCAAAGTGCTATTTGGACACAACCCTCACCCAAGCACACCAAGGTTATATCAGTTCAGCCCGTCGCCCCGCCCCGTCCAGCCCACTATAACGTGCACTGCAAGTGGCCTTTTTTAGGCCTCTCCAAACCCGCCAACATCCCCCCAGTTTCAAGCAGCCACAGACCCCTGCACCCCTGCTCGTCCCTCACTTTGCCTCGCCTCACTCACGCCTCTTGGCCTCGCAACTTGTGGTGCTTCTTTGTCTCTCCGCTTCCCTCGAGCCTCTCGTGCCTCTCTCTCCTCTCTGCTCCCTCCTGGTCTATGCCTAACAACCAAGCTAAACTAAATTCCGCAACTGTCACTAATTCTAGACTTTCTCCTTTTCCTTTATTTTCTTTTTTTCCTTTTTTTTCCCCCTCAATCCACCCTTCTTTGGGCTGCTTCTCGTTGCTCACTAACTTGGTTGCTTCCCCATCAGCCTACATGCCAACCTAAAGGCCCTTCGCAAATCGACACTCCTTCGGCAGTCCCTCTGCGTTTCATCCTTCCATCTCAACGACCTCTCTTCACCCTTCTACGGCATCATTGTTAGCGGTCGCAGCCGTTTTCCGTCCTTTTCCTATTACATCCACCACAGTCCTTCGCTTTCTACTCTACCAAGTACGGCTCCCTCTCCTTTTTCCGACTAACGTCGCGCACTTCGCACTGCCACCTCGTATCTGTCGCTTTCGATACCCCTACCGCGAAAACAACGCGGATCTTCCTGCTCACTTCGAGAGTCCAAAGCGCAACTCGACACCCTACCGCGCTCTCTCCTTACTCGTCGCCCATTGTCTGTTTATATTTTGTCATCTTCATCCAGCTCGCGGGCTCCTAGCCGATTCTCTCTGCGCCAGCCATGGTCGCTACCAGGCTCGAGTCTCGCAAGTCTCTGCTCGGCGCCGATCCAGGCTTTGCTGAGCAGGGCATGCATTATCAGGGAAACTACTCCCCCAACCAGGCCTACCCCGACGCATATCCCCAAGGCCATCCTAACGGAACCTACACCCAGCCTTCCCTCACCCAGCCCACCTACGCCGAAAACGCCAGCATGGTGGGAAACGATTACTATCAGGGCTACGCCGGCCGCGAAGGTCTGACGTCGAGCCACGCCCACAGCACCCATCGGGACAACTTTGGCTTCCTCAAACGCAAATGGCCCGCTGCCTTCATGGGAGTAACAGGCCTTCAGGCCATCATCTGCCTCGGCTTTGAAGCGTAGGTTTAGTTGCCGCCGCCGCCTCTGTACCTCAAAGTCGTTTCCGCTAACACATCAATGCCATGTCAGCTACGTATTTGGAAAGTTTCAACTCAGTCTCGGAGATCACGTCAACGAACCCCGCGTACAGTCACAATATCTCACCATTCCAACTTTCCTTACTCTCTTCATCTTTGGTTTCCTCTACGAGCTGGTCATAGTCTGGGATGCCCTCCGCATGAAAAACACGATTCAAGTCATTGGCGTCTGCATCGCCAATCTAGCTCTGCTCGTCTACACGGCCATCCAGGTCGACCAGATTCAAATGGCAGTCACTGTTCTAGCCAGCTTCAATGCTCTTGCTCACGGCATCACCGCGCATGAGCTCTGGGGCGACATCAGAGCCTTTCTCGTCGCTATTCCTGCCATTATTGCTCTTACCACCATATGCATGGGCTTTTGCGCCTGGAAGCTTTACCAAGAATTCGCCTGGGATATTCTCAAGAATATTGGCGCAGACTACCGCATGAAGAAGCGCTTCCTCCACTATCAAGTGCGCTCGTTCCTGCCTACCCCCTTCCAACCCACATGCTAACCTCGAACAGATTTACATCGCTCTGCTCAAGTTTGACTTTTTCTTCTTCCTCGGCTTCATCATCCAATTCGTCGTCGTCGTTGCCAAAAAGTCCGATCCCGAGTTCGCTGTTACCGTCGCCTCCATTCCTGTCACGATTGCCATTCTCCTCGCCGCCGCCTTCTTTACCAAAAAAGAGAACAAATGGGGCATGGCCGTTACTCTCGTCCTCTACATTGGTGGCCTCGTCTACTTTGTTTTCAAGCTCGTTCGCATTTACCAACCCGGCTTCAAGGAGCTATACATTGCCGTCCGCAAATCCTTGACCGCCTTTGCCGTCATCACCATCCTGCTCATCCTCCTCACCATTGTCAACGGCGTCATTTGCATGCGCAATTTTGGTGCTGGCCTCAAGCCCCATTTGCAGTCCAGCAGAAAGGTCGAGGAGAACCCTGACGCCATGTCTTTTAGTCTAAATGACGTCAAGGCTGCTGTCCCCAACCGCATGACTATTGAGTAAAGCCTGGATATTGATGCCAGGTAGCTCCATCGACATGGATGGAAGTGTATAAAGAGAGATTTGTGTGACGACATGATGACTGGAATGTGTTCTCTCCCACCTTCGTTTTTCCGGCTTGTTTCTGACGCCGGCCGCCGCAAAGTGATTATGGATCTTGAGCGGGCTTTTGCATCCAGCTTCTACTACACGGGGCCGTGTATCAATCAACAGGCCACAAAGAAAAAAAAAACATGATATCCCCTAGGCTTGCGAGCCCGATTGCTTTATTTCATTCCGCATATTCACAGTGTTTCATTTGGCGCAGAGATCTGGACCTAGATGACCGCGAACACTCTTTTCTCTCTCTTTTTTCCCCCTTGCTTGTGCTTTGTTTCCCTCTCTACGGAATATAGGGCGCTTTTTTTTTGGAAATGCGAATGAATTGCTTTAACCAAGAAGCGATGCACAATATAGACTAGCTAGTACGGTTTGGTTGAGGATGGTCCTCCGGTCAACGTTGATAGCTTAAAAGACGATATTTTTTTACATGATGACTTGGTCTCTGCATAGCGGCAAGTGACAAGACGAACATTGTGTAAGCAGAGAAGAGAGCAACAGTCACTCTTGACGAAACGCGAATACAAGTTTCAAATCAATCTCTCTTTCCAACTAAAAGTTTGCCTTAACAGCGTGTCTGACCTTTCCGGGGAATATATAAGATACCAAGCAACAAGACTCCATCAAACGCCCAACTCCATAAACCAGAACAAAATCAAAATGTCGTAACTCTGGATTACTCTCCAGACAAAGGTCGTTACTGCAACCTTGCGTAGTCAAACAATAAGTCGGCGCTGTCTGTGCCTGCTGTTACGGGCTGCGCTTGCTCCTCATATCCGGCTCTCTTCAAGGTTGTCATCTTTCTTTTCGTCGACGCTGCATTTTACAGCCTGATGCGAATGGCGTCCTTGATGTGGCCCTCGGTCGGGCAGTACGGGCACTTGCAGCGGGAGCCCTTGGCAATGTTCTTGAGGCTGTCGTTGCAAATGACGTGGCCGCAGGGCAGCAGCATGGGGGGGTTCGTCTCGGTCGTCTGCTCTTTGCTGACGGGACAGACAAATATGGGGTGGTAGATCATGGACGGCGGCAGGGGCGTCTCAAACGCGAGCTCATTCTCCGTCGTCCACTCCGTCTTCTTCTCGCGCATGTACGTCGTGTACTTGATGAGGCGGGGCAGCGCGATGGCGCCGGCCGTCACGGCCACGTACAGCGGCGACTCGGCGGCCAGGCCAAGCAGCTCGCAAAATTCGCGGGTGAAAGAAGCCGAGACGTCGTCAAAGGCCGAGTCAATCGCAAAGATGTGTCGGTACGGCGAGGCGTCGAGGTTGGGCGCGTAGACCATGGCGCAGCATAGCTGCTGAATCTCACGGAGGTGCCGCGACTGGAAGCGGCCAAAATGCTGACGCGCGTAAAGCAGGGCGCCTGCGTGGCCGTTATGCGCGTCATCGGGGAGACCGTTGACGGCGGGGCCCTTGAACAACCACACGTACTGCAGCTTGCACAGCTCAAACTCGAGGTTGCTGCCTTTGGCCCAGAGCCGGCCGTTATTCTCGTGCGCCCACTGGATGGCGGGTGAGAGGTTGCGGCTGCGCAGCTCGCTCAGGATGCCGTACATTTCGGCAAACTTTTGCTGCAGCCCAGAGTGGCGGCCGTCGAGCTGGGCTGTGAGGCTCGCAAAGGTGTCGTCGTCGTCTTCGTCGTCATAGTCGACGTCGCTTTTAAAGGCTTCGATACCGATCATGTCGTCGTCGCCGTCGACGTCGACCTGCGACGGCGTGGGCGTCTTCTGCGACGGGTGCTGGGCGGCGTCGAGGGGGTTGTCGCGTGCTTCCCGCACAAAGGTGGAAGCTACCGAGAACTGGCCCTCGCGGAGGAGGTGCATGGCAATGGCTCGGTTTATCAGGGCAGACTGCTCGGCCATGGCGTCTGTTTCCATGGGCAGGTCGCGTTGTGGGAGGGCCTACGGCGGGCGTCAGTGAACACGCTCGTATGGAGAGAATCTGGCTGGTTGCATCGCGGGGTGGTACCTTATCCAGAGCCTTGCCGAACCCTTTTTGAGCTTTATTGACATCTTTTAAATCTGTATTGATCGCTTCGAGCCGAGACTTGACGGGGTTTTGCAGCGTCGTCAACGCCATCATGATTCTGTGGCTATCATCTTCTGTCGGGCGGTCAGTCTCCGTACCAAGCCCCAATGACATCACCCGATTCATACCGGCAGCTACTTGCTCGCGAGCAGCGCTTAATAGATCGATTATCTTGTCAACATCGTCGATGGCGGCAGATAAATTTGATTTTCTCATCCTGGCCAGCTCCAGCAAGAGCGGCCCAAAGGGCGAAGCGGTGTCGTCTGCCATCGCTGGGCGGTTGACTGTCTTTCGGGTGGCGGCGGACGGAAGCAGACTATGAAACAGTTGTTGCCAGTACTCCTTCAACAGGGATACGGCCGGGTGCTGAAAATATCCTGAATTCCGGCCTAGCTCACAACATGGCCCATGCAGCAGCAAAAGGTCAAAAGTTTACGTCGTAATGCAGCAGCAGAGAAGCGCGGGCCTTTGGGTGGTCGGCGAGGTCTAGCTTGCAGTGAATCTTGTACCGAGTCTGAGGTCGAGGCTGCCAGGTGGGCTCCACCGCTGGTATGCAGCTAAGAGGTGGCGTCTGAGCAAGAGCGGACTTGAAGAAGGCGAGAAGCGCTGGATTCCGGTTCCCGAGACCAGGCCATTTGCTTTTCGAGTGCAATGTACGGCAGAACAGGCATAGAGAATCGGGAGCTCGATTTTGACTGTGCATTAAAGCTACTTGTATCCAATTTACCAGCTATTGTGTGGTAACACAACGGCTGAGGTGCAGAAGACTGCCTCGTTTTGTGCAATGACCCCGTTAATAAGATGTTGCTCTTGAATTTGCCAGTGGCGGTGCTTTGAGGCAGTGCGTTACATGGCCTCTATTAAATACTGGTAATAGGTACGGATAATCCGTACTCAGATCCATGCCCTCTAAAACAATACCACTGTGTACTCCGTATTTAATCCTGGTAGTACGGAGTATAAACCAAATACGGCCCCTAGCATTTGGATCCGGCGCCTGCCCGCTTGTCCTACCCAAATGCCAATGCTCATTCATGTGCTAGTTTCGCCCACGCTCACAAGCTGCCAATTACATCACATGCCACCCTATTGCTCGGCTTGGTGTGACGCTCGCTCGCCTCGACGTCAAGCCGGCACTGTGCATTAGCAGATCATTTGCGCCCGCATGAAGATGTCGCTATAGCCCCATTGTCTGCCTACGAGGCTGCTCTCACACCGCATGTCCTTCATGATGCCCGTGCCGGCGTCTCAGGACGGTCGACACCAAGTCCAGGAGCCATCCGCGCCCCCAAGAATCATCGAGCGCAGAGCTTCCCAGCCCAGTGCTCGCGGTGGCCCAAACTCTTCGACAGATGCGCAAATTCAAGATGCGGCGGCCCAGGCACTGACAACCGCCGTTATGCCCAGGAGACATGTCATATTTCCTGACCCAGTAGCTTTTCGGTACGTTGATCAAACGCCCCGTCGCTTCGGGCACCTGGATGACGGACGTTGACTTGCGACTTTTCTTTCCTCAGATTCCTCCAAAACGAGCCCTACGTCTCTGTCGTTGAACGACAAACTTACCTCTCCGGTTACGAGCTCTACCTGGTCGAACAGTGGACATGCTCCCGGAAATCGCCTACTCTGGTAGTAGTGACGCATACCGGCGACGATAAAGATCGAATTTCTGCTGGTATTCTTGCCATACCTGACGACAATACACTCTGGTCGACAAGGTTGCAGCTGTATTTCAAGGCCGCCAACCAGTACCATGCACGTCCCAAGGAGACTGGCGTGGGCCAGCTGCTAGTCACCAACCTCAGCAACTTTCCTTCCTCCCTGACTGTGATACCAGTCCCGGACGGCGATATCCGAAGACATCGACAAACATTCATTGTCAATGAAAATTTGAAACGCCTGGGATGTGCCGGCCGGTCGGGTCTCACTCTGACTGAGCCAACTGAGGCGACGCGATCAAAATTTCACCAGCTATACAAGACATCTGAACGCATCCCCTTTATGCAGTCTGTGACAGACTTGGTCAAGCTCTGCCAGGTTGCGCTATACATGTTTCATAAACTGGAGCCGGAGTATATTGATGGTCTCCTCTGTGACGTCACAGAAGCCGCAATTGGCGATTGGTGGACGGAGATTGGCGCCGAGCACTACAACTATGAGCCATCTGATGGCATTCTTGGGCCCTCGACTGTTGCTGCGCTGCTTGGTATGCTCATGGGTGCCAGAAATCGTCTCAGCTGGCTGGGCGCGCCAGTGTCCAAAGATGTATTCGACCTTGAAAGCACAAAACGAGGCATTTCATACTTTCAGAAAGCGCAAAAACTTGACAGGACTCGACGGTTGGATAGGCAGACCTTATTCCGTCTCCATAACTCTACTGCGAAAGCTGCCGCCGGTGAAGCGTGGGGTGTTCAGAGAGCTGTCAATTCTACAGTAACCGGGATTGGTGGCAAGAGGGGCGAAATTGTCATGGACATGGTTTCTGGCAAGGACAAGGGCGGTCTTGCCGACGTGGAAACGTTGGACCTGGACAGATTTATCAGACTTGCCTATGGCGAGCATGTAAAATGGCTCTGGCATGGCAAGCAACGCAGAGCTCCATTTGGCTCGCGAGATTTGGATCATGAGCTTGGTGGTCTCTTGCTCGGGCGGAGCGACTTGCCAAATTCTGTTTCACGAATAGCTACTGCGCCACAAGCAGACGACGAAGCCGTTTTCAGAGGTTCCGAGGATCTCCAGGCTATGCCACCAAGTAGGATGGGCACGAGTGCTACCTACGACAGCTTTGGCGATCGAGACGGTAGCCGCAGGGCTGTGTTCAAGAGCGTGGCTGGAAACGCCAAGTCTGGTCTGGGTCGTATCAAAGATGCCGTGGGAGGTAGCCGAAGAGGGCATGGGCGATGGCCATCGAATGTCAACCGAGACGACTTGCCTGAAAATTTACAGAGCCTGCATATGAGCATGGACACTGCGCGCAGTTCCGGCATCGTGACTGGTCCCGCCACCGTGGGTAGAGCTTTCACGTGGAAGGAAAAGCCGGAAGAATATCTAGCAGCACTTCGCCGCGGAGATCCAGATGCGCTTCGAGGGTTGCAGGGCAACGTGACGGAGCCTGCTTCTGCAGATGCAGCATTTTATCGCGGCAACGTTCAACCAAGCGATGTGTTTCGAGGTTCGGACACTGATCACCTTGAACTTATTGGCGCAGAGGTCCGTGACGAGGTGTTATCTCGAGCGCCGTCAGCTGTGCGGCCAACAATTGACGAAGCAGACTTTCAAGGGCCGCTTTTGGAATCAGAACGCACAGGCGACCAAAGGTATCTGAGGCTGTGCCGTCGGCATAGCTCACCCGGCCACGCCACGGCGGCTAATCATGCTCTGAACGAGGCCCGCTATCCCAGAAGGCTGTCCTTTTCTGATGCAGAGGAGGCGATACTTGACTGGGAAGACATCCTTCCTATCAGCGACTCCACTGGTGACGACGTCGGTGCTGCAGCCGCGCAGACCGAGATTCTTGCGCAGCTCGCCCAGCAAGTCGATCTGATGGTCAATAGCGTGGGGCCTTGGGTCGGCGAAAAGATCAAGCTCGTAGAGGCCCTCGACGAGCGCTACGGCAAGGACTTGGCGGAGCTACAGGCGCACTATCGTCAGCTCAACGAAGCGTGCGAACGCGTGCGCATGGATTCGGAGGGCATGATCGCCGATGAACGGCAGAGCCTCCAGCTCAGCATCAAGGAGCTGGAGACGATGGTGGCGCAGCTCGAGTACGAGATTAACGCGCTCATGTTCAAGGTGAATGAGGTGGAGGAGGGTATCGTCCTCTTTGAGCGGCAGGTGGTGGATGTGGAAAGCCGCGCGAATGAGCTCAAGACGCAGCTCGAGACGGAGAGCTGGCTGCACTGGTTCGTGAGGACGCTGACGGGTGTGGGAACGGGGCCCAATATCACTCGTTCCCTGTAGAATCTGACTTGTACTTTTTTCTCTTTGTCATTTTTCCGACGAGACAGATGGACTGACTGACTGCTGTATGCGCGGAGTATGGAGCATGGCATTTTTGTATCAGTATTTCCGTTTGGGAGGGGCTCATTCGAGCACAACCACGTGTTTTGTTTTATCAATGCCAGATTGGGTTTTCTATATTACATGTGATTGATATAAGTCTTCATCGTGTCTATACTCTGTTTTTGGCCCCCAGAAGTGTAATGCGCAGCAATACTTCCAATGGGGAAGTTGGGACGCGCTATACAAGCATCCATCTCTTCTTCCTCCCATCATGACATTTTTCATACTAAAATGCAGCTTCGTCCGTTCTTTGCGGGATTGTTTATTCTATTGTACAGTGTTGCGACAAAAAAAAGTTCGTATTGTGCTCTGATCCCTTTCCTTCTTGGCGCTCGCAGCATTGCGCCAACAATTCAGCGAACCGAGGGTGTACCCCGTCTTCTTCCGCTCACGGATACTGTCGTTGACGACCATTGCTTAGAAGAGGCCGCCGCTGGGGGCCGCACCGCCCTGCTGCGCACCGCCCTGCTGCTGCATAATCTCGCTGACCTTCATCGAGGTGTCGAGGAACTTTGCAGTGCAGCGGTCGAGGCAGACGGACTCGCCCTTGTTGAGCTCGCCCTCGCGGTAGTCGGTGGGGATGCACTTCTTCTGGCACGACTTTTGAAGACTGTGTTTGGGGGGAAAGCCATAGCTTGTTAGCCTTTGCTTGTGCGCCTCGTGCCGGGGGCGTGTGTTTTTTGTCGCAATCGGTAAGGAAACTGCGTGCGCAGTGGCTTTTGCAGCGGAGTATCGAATTTCGACATGGCGTGTATATACAGATGCACCGCTGGGGACGTTGACGCAGACGGGGTTTGCTTACCGGTTGTAGGTGTCGGCCATCATGCGCATCTCGCCCTCGACGGCAGCAATCTTTTGCTCCGAGGTAGGTTGAGGGCGGCCCATTCCGAGGAACGACATTTTAATAGGATGGGTATGGTTGAAAACGGGGAGATTGGATATAGGCAGCGTGTGGTTCAAATAGTTCGTTGTCGAGGTGTTTCTGTTTGCGATGACGATGATAGCTGCTAGCTCTCAGAACTTGCCTTCCTTCTCCTTTGATGTCAAAATTTCCCGGAGCGGCCAGCGACTCTGATTACGTGAGGTTGTCTTATCGATACGCTATCTGGGGGTGTCCAAGGTGCGCAACAAATACCCTGCACTGTCCTGAGCACTGTTTGAAAGGCCAATTAAGTTCTCGGGTGATTAAAATGCAGCAGTCAGTATAGTTTGTGTATACCTTAATTTCGTCCCGTTCGTCGTGGTATTCTAAAGATCAACTGGGACACAGGTGGTTATGAAGCAATAATGACTTAGCCGCACCAATGACAGACAATTGGTGCAGCCACGCTAGCAGGCCCAATACTGGCTCTGCGCGGCCACCATACAGGACTAATAAGAATAAAGAGGGAAAGAGACATGTGTATAATGCAAAGTACTCTGCTTTCAATGGTGTGTATATGATATACCGTGTAGCCGGTTACATAATTGAGAGCACCTAGGAATCACGCTTCGACAACGACTGGCTTCATCTGACTATCATATACTTGGATCTATGTCTTGGCCTTCATACGTCTTGGTAAGCGATCGTTAGCATGTCCAACGAGTGAGGTTGTCGTGGCTTGAGTTGGTTACGTCTCCTTCTGGAGCAGGGACGCATCTAGAAATGGCTGCGGGACAGCGTTTGTGTTGATGTAGACAGGTTCTGAATTGGGTATCAACAACGAGAGTTGTTAGCGGGCGAGCAACTCGAGCGGCGAGGGGACAGCGAACGGATTTCTCACCGGTCTGTGCATGGGACCCTGGGCTCGTCAGTAGCTCGACTTGGTTCTTGGGTCGTGTGGAGTGAACGTGGGTGAGGCCCGTGAGATTGGCCTGGGGCGGTGCCAGCTTCAGCGCCCTCTTGACAGGCGGGCGAGCCTGTTTGGGGCTAGCCATTTATTTAGAAGGTATGTGAGAAAACGAGGCGGCGCGCGGGCAGCAGCAGCAAGCGGTGGGAGGCAAAGCAGCCAAGCAGGTAAGGAGGGGAGGCACAGAGGGCAAGGTGTGGGTGGTTGGGGCGGGATGCAATATGCACGTCGGAAGCGGCAACTGACTGCGGGCTGCAGTGATACGGTGAGAGAGAGCGGAAGCGCTTGAGAAAGTCGATTGAATCCGAAATGATTGAGTAGAGAGAGGACAGTGCTGATGAGGCGAGTCCCGAGGCGACCGAGAGATGGAGCAGAGATGGAAATTGTGTCAAAGTCAAACAGCAGCAGAATTGATGAAATAGAAGATTTCAGATTTTGGCTGTGTAGCTGAGGGCTGGCAGGTGGCGGGGCTGCTGGCCAAGAGAACAGACCAGATGTTCTCGCTGCAAGAGGATGGGATGCTGCGTGTGCAGACGTACAGATGGATGGTTGATCATGGGGGTTGATAGTTGCTGCAGCCATGGCATGCAAAGCGGGCAACTCTGCATATTTTTAGATAGGTAGGCCAGAGCTGGCCAACGGAATGCCGACAATTACATTTTAGGTCACCATCGTCGTGAACGTGCGTCTCCAGTTTCCCCCAACACCCACTCTGTATCAGCCCCTCCCTCCCCCCCAAACCCCCCCTCGGAATCCAGTTTAACAATATTAAGAAATGGAAGCCTTCTCCAGAGGCTCGGCGCATCTCTACAGCGCAGTCCAGCGGTGGTTATAGTGGGCTCTAGCGCCCTTGGTATGACCTGTACTGGCTTGCCTGCCCGTATCTCAGCCTTTCTCAGCCGGGGCTGGGCAGCCACACGTGACTGCGGACCGTCGACCCAGCCAATCATGTTGTACTAATGGCTGCAAGACTCACTTTATAATGCGGAGTTCTCCGGCGATGGTCGAGTCGCGATTTTTTTCACAGAACGGAGCAGTTATAACGAAGTAAATTTGCGGGAGGCGGGTTCACTAACAGTGCTGTGCCAGTGGCATTTCTCAATTCTTTAGTGGGAAGCCCCCGCTTCAACTCGTGGGTTCAACGGCCCAGCAAGTGCATGGAAAATATTGGCAGACGGACAAGTGGGCAAAAAGACGGCTAACCCAAAAAAAAAAAAAAAAAAGAGAGAGAGAGAGAGAGAGGAGCAGAAGAGCAAGGTGAACCGAACAAGCCAGCCAAGCCACGGCCAAAAGTAATCGGACCTGGCCTTGCGACGCCGCTCTTCTGGCCGCCCGCCAACAACGCCTTGTCATCTTCCAAACCACCATCACCGCCTCCCCTCCCCCTCCGCATTCGGCCCAAGTTTCTCTTCTTCCTGCTCTTCGTCAACAGCTATATCTCCCGACCAGCGCGATCCGCCAACGCAGCTTCATTTGCTGCTTTGATTGCCATCCAACACTTGTTCATACTGCTCGGCGCTGCATGGACGGATCCTCTGTCGTTCGCGGGGGATCCGCCGCTCAGAGCCCGACAAGCCCGGCCAGCTCCCGACACGGCAACGGCGCCCCCAAGCGCAAGAGAAGCACAGGAGTGCCCGCCCACCTCGAGAGCAGCCCAGGCAGCGGCAACGAGGATGAGCTGGGCGATCCCGATAAGAAGCGCCAGCCCGGCGTCAAGCGAGCCTGCAACGAGTGTCGCCAGCAAAAGGTGAGTCAGCCCTCGATGTTTCTTGTACCCTCCGCTCCCCGTCGCCCCAATCCTCTCTCTGCTGCCACCCGCCTCGTCCGCCGCCACCGCCGCCGCTGCGCACCAATTGTCTTGCACCTTTGCTGACTTGTGCCAATCGCATCTAGCTCCGCTGCAATGTCGTACAGGACCCCTTCCAGAGCTGCTCTCGCTGCATCCGCCTCAAGCTCGAGTGCAAGATCGAGTCCAACTTCAAGCGCGTAGGCAAGCGCTCCAAGCATGCCGAGATGGAAAAGGAAATTGATCGACTCCGACGGAACCTCAATCGTGCCCAAGCCCAAGGATATTCAATGGACGACGGCGACGAAGTTGCCTCGCCTGCCACCACCACTCCAAATTATAATCACACCCGCCATCCCTCTCTCATCTCCGACGAAGCTGTCAATTCCCTTCTCCATCTCAAGCGCGGAGGTGGCAGCTACGGATTGCCGCATTACTCCCATGAGCTCGAGACCGTTCGCTTAACTGACGAGCACGTCACTCACCTCTTCAACGAGTTCTTTGCCTTCTACCACCCCTTTCTCCCATTCTTGAATCCTGCCCAGCCTCCCGACCAGTACTTCCAATACCACCCGCTCTTATTCTGGTCCATCATTGCTGTCGCTGCCCGACGATTTAGCCCAGAAGGCTCCCCGGATCTGATCAAGAATCTGTCTGACCCATTGACTCGATTCCTATGGACCACCATCGGCGAGGTCCCGAGCAACTATCATGTTGTAAAGGCAATGTGTTTATTGTGCGCATGGCCTCTGCCCACCAGCACCACGTCTTCAGATCCTACCCACATCCTGTGCGGTGTCATGATGAAGACGGCTACTGGCATTGGCTTACACCGTCCAAACAATATCCAAGACTTTTCGCGGACCTCGGTCGAGCTCAACAGGGAACAGCTGTCAGATCGTGTCACGACCTGGGCCGTCTGCAACATTGTCGCCCAAAATGTCGGCACAGGCTACGGCCAACCCGCCTCTACTCTCTACGACTGGACCTTGGCTTTGCGCCCTGGAGACGACGCCGCCTTTCGCTTGACCCCCGAACTCGAAGCCCGCTTACAGATTGAGCGTTTCTGCGACAAGGTGTCCAAGGAAATGTACAGCAATGCTAGTGATCCCAGAGGCGTTGCAGGCGACGAGCATCGCGCCATGTTGATGCGCGTCTACCGTCGAGACTATGCCGAGCTTCATGCCTCGGTCATGTCTCAGAATCTCGGTCCCATTGTTGGCCTTCATCTGCGAGCAGCTGGACTGCACATGCGATTGGCTGGCTTCTTTGACTCGAGCAAAACTCCAGGCTACATGGACGACCTCGTAGGCCTCTGGCGCGCAACGACCAGCTTCCTTGATGAACTTTTGGAAGCTGACAAGGTTACGTCGCCGCGTGATAATTTCCACGGCACCTTCCTTCTCTACGCCACCAATTTCATCCAACAGATGTTGGTTGCTGCCGCTTTTACTGTTCTCAAGCTCATGCGATCATTCTTCGCCAAGACGATTGATTTTCACCGTGGCCGCCACCTTTTCCATCTTTCTATTCGTGCCATCCGACAGACCAGCGTTGTCAACAACGATCTCCAATGGCGTTTGGCCGAACTGATGGTACAGATGTGGAACGGCGCCCGCTTGGACAGCAGTAACCCGGCTTTCAACCGCGAGGACGAGACCCCGATTCAGATGGACGATACCCTGCAGCTCAAGGTCCGTTGCCGTCACAGTATGAGTCTGGTTTTCGACTCTGTCTGGAGATGGCGAGAGGAATACCAAGCAAATGGGCGCGGCTCCTTGGAGGGTGGTAAGTTTTCAGGTCTTCAGGCTCAGCTAGGCGAGTCACTTGTCCCCCAATACGTACCTGATCTCAGCTAACCGACACGCTTCTGCAGCTGCCATGAAGAACCCGACCAACCCAGATTCAGCCAACGAGTCCTCGGCCGCTTCTTCTCAGCTCGACAGCACGCTCATGACCATACCTACACCGGCGCCCAACATGCTCACTACGACTGCTGCTCTGACGCCAGGCGCGACAGGCCTTTCGGCGGCGACGCCTGTTACTTCCAACCCAATGATTGGTGGTGGTGGTGTCAACTACGGCGACGCCAACTTTGACTTTTTCGATCCTCAGCACTGGATGCTGGACGGCCTTTTGGATTTCAACTATTCATTTGTGCCTCCTCTTGAAGGTGCTTAGGAATGCACAGGCCCAGAGACGCCGCCGTAATTCTAATAGCGGATGGTGTGCTAGAACTATTAGTCTCTGATATGAGACTACATTGTATCGTTTTTTGTCTTTTCTTTGTGATTGGGCCCAGGTTTTTCAATTGTTCTTTTGTATCTGTTTTGGAGCATTGTTCTTGTTGTTTCTCCCAGGTTGAACGGTCTTTGCAATTATTTGTCTACTTCCATGATCAACGACATGGTATATCCCTAATCAGGCGACTCACGCGCCCACGACGGTCGGTTTTCAAGCGTACCGCATACGAAAAGGAGGATGGTACTGAATGAGGAAAGCATCTTTCTCCTCGACGATTTCATAATTTCGTGGCATCGAATTACACAAATGCGGCTACAGGAGAGCAGGCATTGCGAGATTGTTAGTTTAGCTGGTTTATCGATGAACCCCATCTCTCACCTTGCTCAGGTGTTTGGAACCGCTGCCGCTGTGTTCAGTCTTGTCGCATTAAGTTTGTTATACCCAATTCTCTTACTCGCCGACGTTGTGTTGTCGTTTGCCATTGCCGCAGCCGTGCATAGCACTGGAAAGCTGAGGCTTTGGAGCGGGTGGCCAAGATGACTCGCATCGCCTTTGTGCGGCTACCAATCTTGAACGATTGCAATCAGCCATCTTGCTCCCCGATTTACGTTGATCATTTCCGATTATCAATGTTCCATCTTCTCTGTTTCAAATTCGCTACTCTTTTGTTCGACATGCTTTCGGCCATTTTGGGCAGGCGTAGGTATAGTTGGTTAAGATGGCAATAAAAAAAATACCAATACAACAAGATAATGTCGTGATTGTAGACTTGCCGACTTGTTGAGGATATTATGACCTTGCTTTTGCGGGTGAGGCGTTGCTTATTGGTTGGTCAATGAGCCCACGGCGAGCAGTGTCGCAGGAATCTTGCCCTTTAAACGAGGCGGTAGTAAGGATTACCAGAAACAGAACATTCAGAGCTCCCATCACTATCCAAGATTCGTAAAACATGAAACGTGACAAGATGACACCTGCATAGTCTTTTGTGTAAAAAATACAAGCGAGAGCCCCCCCCGTCAGCACGTATCCTCTACATGCCTTTTTGACCAAGGGCAAACTGCTAAAGCGCACACCCTCCTTTACGTGCCGTGTCTGTAAGTTTCAAGTCAAAAACGTTGTGCAACCAGTGTTTTTGGAAAGAGCTGCGTAGCTTTTGCGCGACCTGAGAAAGAGACTCGGGACTGACAAAAATAAGGAGGAAAGGGTTGTGTTGCACAAAGCAGTCACACCGCCAAAAGGCCAAGTGCACACAATCGAAGACGTAACACAAGCTGTCAAAAGTTTTTTTTTTTTTTAGTTTAGGCATGACAGCGGCAATATGAGGCATGAAAGCAGAAATAGAACATGGGCATCACGGTTGATGCAGTAACTAGATGCCATGGCCTCTGTGCAAGGCACATGCGCTCGCGTCATGTTCTTTGACCTTTGCGCCTGTGAGAGCCAAAGAGCAAAAGTACACACACCTCTTGCCATGGTTCATCCCTGATAAATCACGCTATACTAGTAAAACATGTATATTTGCTTCGAAACAGACTCTGGATCCTCGATAGTAGAGGTCAACGCGCCGGCCAATCGCCCAACTGTGTCGAGTCGTATTGTCGCACAAGAGCCACTCGACGGCAAGGCGCAAGAACAACGCATCGCCAGCCACGATACTTTGTACAGACCGCTTATTCTACTCCAAGTTGTCTCTCGTCTGCATTTTTTAGGCCCCATTGTCTATTGACTTGGGACCCCAAAGGAATTAATGCGAGTGCTGCTGGGCTTATTCCGTCTGGAGACCGAAAGCAAGCCCCGGATCCGCCCTTGGCCGGGTCGCCCGCAGAGTCTCAAGGTCACAGGGTACCGCAAAAGAAACGGGCATCTAGACCGAACAAACCGTGAAACCTCTTCTCCATGGTTGTATGGAGACTACACCCGTTGTTAGGGCCCAGAATAGATACACAATCATGCCATTATACATTGTCTGCCTTGTGCTGGCTGGAGGGCGAACCAGACCGAGGGAGTGCGGAGGAGGTCTGAGTGGCGGTTGTCAACAGAGTTACACAAAAACTGCATGCCAGGCTGGCAAAAGAGCAGGTGCAGGTTTCCGCGAGCTCTTCTCTCCCCCTTCTTTCCTTTAAACTCTGGTTTTGCATTCTTGTCCATGTCCTGCCGGTTGCCTGGCCGCCTTCCAGAAGGCGGAGCAAGCTTAGCGAACCTGGCGGCCCGGCCTGGGCAATCTTTGGGCTCAAGACCCAGGGTACTCGTAGAATAGGCAAGTATAGGTATTCAAAGGCGTGTAAAGTATGATACTGGAGTGGTATAGGCTTCTGCATATTTGGAATGCACTCGGTATTGACTCGGGCCGTCTGACTGCAAGCATGAGTGCTCATACATCACATGTCTCTGATACCGTACAAAACCAAAGACATGATTGATCGACGCTTCTTTTTGGCTGGAGGCATCTTTTGGCTCCGACAAGTTCCTTTCTGCGGCCTTGTGCAACGTCAAGACGGCTCCGATCCTCTGCAGTGCGCAAAAAAGAGAGTGAGTGACCTTTGTTCAGACTCTGTACATACAAAGTGGAAAAGAAAAAAAAGCCTGCCTTACACTCGATGATGCAACATTGATGGTGGTTTGCCAAAAGGCAAAGTTATTTGGACCGTTCAGCGCAAATCATCGACGCCCGGCCGGCCACATCGTGGGTCACAGGCGGTCTCGAAAAGCGGCCGCATAATCCATAGCCATTACAGCATTCACAGAGTCGACGTCTGCCTTGGACTCAACCTCGCCCGTTTCACATTTCAGCAGTGCAATGAACTCTGTTCAAGCCTAACTGTTAAGATAGCTCTTTTTTTTCCCATTCTCATCCCGCATCGTGAGATCATAGGATCCATTCCGGAAGCACCCAGCTGTCTGCCCGGCCGCGGGCCCCCTGGCAAGGGACCACGTAATAGGGACAGAGTGTCTATTTTCGGGTCGTACAAATAAGACAACTTTCTTGCCACAGAAACAGCCTTGCTGAGGCAAGAAACCTAGTCCCATTGCTGGGCCGGCAGGCCCTGGCAGGCAGGGTGTGCCAAGGTCGTCCGTCCAATGGGCATGGCCCAAGGCAACCTCCCCGTCGAGCCATCATCGTTCCATTTCGACCTTGTTCAAGGAACTTTGGGACCGCCAGGAGGGGGAGGGGGGCGTGTGCAGCAACGCTGTAAAGGTTTTGTGGCTTTCCCCCCTCGTGCAACCAACACCAGCCGTCGTTCCATCACGGATGCTGAGAGGGGAAAGAGATAGACCCCTGTTGTCTAATTCGCTCATACAACCATGTACAATAGAGAAACAAAAAAAAGCCTCTTCCTGGGCCACACCTCCTGCCTCTGCCGGCGCTCCTGCAGGTGTTGTGTGTGGACTTGTACCCGCAACTGCGAGGGGGCGAAGAGGCTCGCCGTCTAGTGGAAAGAGATCGCTTCGGTATTTGTCCTGTAACGGACCTGATAACTGACAGCCACAGTAGCACCGGACGGAGTGTACTCGTCGCTTTGAAAAGGCTTAGATTTCAATGCGCTGGGGAGCTGTTGGCGGCCAGCTGCGGCCCTAAGCTTCGTCGCGAGATCCTGCCAAGGAGCAGCCAGATGTCTCCTGACGTGCTCAGTGCCCATAGCCCAGGTTTAATTTCCAATCCACCATGATAATACTCACAGAATGCGGAAGGTGCGGGTGCCAGACCCAGTAGTGCCAGGAACAGCCGACACCATCCTGTGACTCGCCACAAGCCGGCCGGAGTATCCTGATAAACCCCTCTGCTGTTTACGATGATCTTATTCATTCTAGTAGAGCGGCTCCTGCTTGGCTACAAATGGGACCAGACGACAAGGAAGAGTGTGCCTGTGCTTGATTGAGGGCGGAAGCCACATCAACTACCAGAACGCCATTTATTTCAGGGGGCTTGAGATAGCATGACAGCGTGATCACGGCGTAGACAGCCATGGAGTAGACCCCGATTTGGTATTCGGTCCGTCATTCAACACAGATGGATAAGTCTACGGAGTAGCTCGTCGTTTCGAGAGCGGGGAGATGTACTTTTGTCACCCACTCCCTCAAGTGGCGCATGTGCTTGAAATTACAGCGAAACCTTGTGAATCGAGTAACCCGCTAAGACGGAGGATTCTTCTCCGATATGCCGTGCACAGGTCAGACCGTAGCTCTTGACTCGGGCAATAGCAGCGTCCCGAGTGCAGCTCCCGACTCTGTAGAGGCACAACTGCGGAGATGTGTGCCCGTAGCCTATTGTGTTCGTACCAGTAGAGAGCATGTTGGAATATCGTGGCGTGCAAACCATGCGAGGAACCCCCTCCCCCCAGACTTGGGCATGCGATCCAAGTGTTTCTGCTGGCAGTGATCAGTGATCACGCATTGTGGGCGGCTACGACGGGGGCCACGGCACGAGCCCACGCCTCGAAAACTTGACCATCGAGGTTAGTTGGCTAGCAAGCTTTTTCTCGCCCCGCGTCACAACTTTGAAGGCGGATCTTGCATACAACCGGGATACCTTGGGGAGGGGCCTAAAAGAGCGCCACCTAGACAGCCAATAAGGGAGCAATCAGGCTCACCGTGGATACCAACGGAGGATGGTGAGAGCTCGATCGCCACACTACACGTATGAGCAGCGTGGAAGTGACCTTCCTAGCGAGATGCGGTTCTAAGCGCTTCTAGTTGGCGAGCGCATGTACGCGTACATGGCAATACCACTCTGACTGAAGCTCGAGCCGGCGGTAGCGCGACTGTGTTGGGTCAAGCTCGCTCGCACGGTTTCGCGCGTGCGGTAGAGTAGTTCAAGGAGCCGAGAGGGGAAGAACTCTTTTCTGATCTGCAGTGCATCTGTGCTGGGCGGCTGCGATTGACCAGGGGGGGCGTGATGCAACATCACCTTGGTCCAGGTGCGCCGCCGCGAATACGCCGTGAGCCGGGCGCTTAAGATGTGAAAAGAACCAATGCAACTCGACCACGAGGAGGAAATGGGCCAACAAAACACGGTGAGAGATTTCAAATCATGGCTCGATGAGATATGTGTCTATAGGAAGCAATTGCCGAGATTTCGTCGCCCGCTTGTCTGGGTGAAGCGGAAGTGTGCAGGAAAAGCATTGTCAACGGCACAGTGTAGTAGTAGCTCCACCGTTTTGGTCAGACCGCCTTGGGAAGAGCCCTCAGTTAGTCAATCGTGGGGATGAAGAAAATAAGCAAAAAGTCTAAGGAGTAAATACCATGTCCGTGCAAGGGGCTCGTGACTGGTCCTGGAACGTTCCGGCCATCTCCGGGTTCGCACGTTTGCTGTTTTTAACGCGATAAGCCTCAGATAACAGGATTGTTCCTGCTCCGTATTGTATTTCCGATATTGTAGTCTTTTCAGCTAGGAAATCGAAACAAGAGGTTACAAGAACAAAAGAGGTGTCTGTGGCGCGGGATCGAAGGCGTGGTGGCGGACCGGAAGCAGGATGAGAAGCCGGATTGCAGCACGCCACAGTGAGCATCAGCGATCTGCGTTGGATAGAATGACTGTGGGAAACAAAAGGTTATACTCCGTACAGCAGGCATGAAAGATGCCAGTCATGATAGATGGCTTTGTCTCTCGCGGGTCGCTCGACGGGCGCAGTGTTTGCATAGGGCCCTGCTCAAAAGCCACGCATAGCTGACAGCATGTCGACTGCGTTGGCATTGCATCACGATGTACAGATTAGACAGGACAGAGTCAATCGGAATAAAATAAATCGCTCACAATACTCGTAGAGGAATTGTGATGAAGTGTTGACAAGCAAAGCGAATCAAAGAAAGGCTGTAAACGCGCGCGTGCAACGTACATGCAGTGCCCAGATTGACTCTGGCAGGCATCTGACATGGACTTTCCATTGGCGCAACTGAAGAGGGGGAGAAACCAATTCTACCAGTGGTCTCCAGCAGGGTATCCGTAATGTCGTCGGAAAGAATGTGCGTGGGAGGAGTACAGGGGGGGGAGGGCAGGAACCGGGGAGAATACTGATATGAAAGAGAGAGAGAGAGAGCGCGTGAGAAAATGACAGCCAAGCCAGTAAGGAGGGGGGGCGGAGAGGGGAGTTCGAGGGCTGGGATGGAAAGAAGAGGGGGATCAAGGAAAACGCAGACGCAGAGTGTACCAGTAGGCAGCGGTGGAGCGGACCAGTGGGAGGGGGGGTGTATCACATCAGGCCCCATTATGATCCTTACTAGCGCGTCCCGGCAATCTGGTAAGCTAAATTAGCGCGGTGGAGCCGCATACTGCGTTCTAAGTGGTCGGCTACGCGAGTTGATCCAGTAGTGTCCTGTCGCTGCTCCCCCCGTTTCTCGTTTCTTTGTCCTTTCGGTGGGAGGGGGGCGAAGCTTGGAGGCCAAGAAAAATTCTGAGCACTACCGAAGCTCGTTGAGATATGAGGGCCCAGACTTTTGGCAATACGGGAGCTCGTTGATGAGGGGCAGACAGAGCATAGCGGGGCGTGACGTGCGGGTGTGCTTGCCATTTCGCCGAAGCCACCACGCCGCCCACCCACCACCGTTCGATTTCTTTGGCGTCTTACTGGTAGGGCACTTTGACTTGCAGAAGCGTTGTGGTGGGTACTAAAGAGTCTGTGGGAGACATCATTACCGAAGAAGCTTTCTTCAAAGGAGCGGCTAAAAGTTTTGGCATCACTGTTTCGACGTGATTTATCCGTCTAGGGCTTGGTGGAAGGATAGCAACTCTCTCCCGGTCAGAGACGTGCCAAGAAGAATGATTTGCGTAGTAGCGCGGCCAGTTAAGCTTTTGGCATTCCTGCGTAAAAGCGGCGACGGTTGGAATCTCAGACAAGGCACCAGCCTTGACGTCGTCTTGTGTTGCTCGCCATCGCTCTCTTTGGGTAGACCAGCAGCCGAGATTCGAGCTGCAATTGACCTGCAGAATCCCCAGGGCTAACAACCATCAATGCTTCCCTGGCAGTGACAACCTAGCGGTGTCGCGTGGGTATCACATACTTGCTACAGATGACAACGTTCGTCTCTACGGTTCACAAAACGATACATGAACTTGACTATGATCCACCATTAGAGCTTATATCTGCATCTAGATGTTTTTGTTTACGTTGAGGATTGGCAATAATGCATGAGGGGAAGACAACCTCAGGTAATACGTGGATAAGCTCGGTCTTGGCACTGTAGAAAAGATGGATACCGATAGCCTGACTCTGCACTGGTTCCCAAACGCAGCAGAAGTGCTGTGAGGGGGCCAATTGTGGTGAGGTTGTAGGGCTGACATGGCCGATAATACAACTTGATGGGGGCAAAATCGATCTGGGAAGCGGCGAGGCTCGAGGTCGTGCTCCGAGGCAATGGAGTTCGATATTAGGGAAGGCTTGGCCCCCGAAGTTGGTCTTCTTGAAGATGGCAGATGAGGCTGCTGAGAGGCGTCGTCAAATGGCGATTGGCTCGAAATAACAGCACTCATAAAAATGATGACTTGTGTTGGGTGAACCACGGCAAGAGTTGGGCCCCGGACTTATGAGAGTGCTTGTTCGTTGGCTCTCTCAAAGATCGAGACTTGAACAAAAGGTGGGAGATTTCTTTGATCATGGGGGATGGGAAGCCGCATATGCACGAGGTACCAGATGTGGATGAAGACTTTTTGGTTGGACCGCCCCAGCAGGGCCAGACAACCCCCGTCGAACGTACCAGCAGCCTGCATCTCGCCAAGGATGATGTTGGCATATGTCGATTGAAGCGCAACAAAGTGAAACCCCGCTGTTCATCATTGGACAACCTCGAACAATGTGGTACAATAATGTTGTAAGCGTCGCCTAGAAAGGCAAAAATGCAGCATGTAGTGATGCACAATCCTGGGGAGGCGGCTAGCACAGATGCAGTAAAGGGCATATCTGCCTTGTTCTACATATATCATCACGAACTGCTGTCTAGCGAGATGGTCAGCACTAGGCAGACTGGCGAGAGTGCCAATGCAGCCAGCGGCTATCGCACCAAGCCGCGGCGAGATCAGCGGCATGAGCGGGCATAAGAGAACCGCGGTAAAGATCAGTCGTCGTGGGACCAATGCAAGAGTGTGCGGTAAAGGAATTTTTGCTAAAAGGGAAAAAACACATGGGCAATCTATCAGCATTTACTAGTTGGCTAAGGGTCTGGTGAGCGGACCTTGGCTCCGGTCAGCGGAGAAGCTTTTAAGGCCGTACTCGGATCCTTGGCCAGAGACTGCCGGGAGCAACAATTGACGGACTAGCAGCCAAGGATATTTCGATTCTATGATATGGCTTCCGCGATCATTGTTGAAATATTGATGAGTCAACGCCTAGGGTATTTGATTCCAGCTTATTACCAGTGGTGACGTTGGGGCGGTGGAACTGCCCCAACATGCGACGTATGAGTAATTGGTAGGCGGTGGCCCCCCCGAAGACTAGATTCAGGGCATTATACCCCCGAAAAACCCCTGATCTAGGCTTGGGGCTGCTATTACCTAGGTAGGTATACTGGGTACAGATTATTCATCTTGGATGATATTATATTGGTACAGCGAGGTCCAAGTGGGCTATTATTATTAAAGTGGGCAGCTGCGAAAGGCGCATGGTTGCCTTGTTTCCTTGCTTGCTTGCGCCCCAATCCACATTGGTGTCTCTCTGCTTGCACAGGTTGACAGGTCAACAAGCTGACGCCAAACGCCTCTTCCACCGTACCATTGCCATCGACCATCGCCCGCCGCATGGCGGTTCTTTCGATCTAAGCCCACGATCATCTAATCACGCACTGCCCTAGCCCGAGCTCTGGTCGCCGGTCCATGGCTTCCTCGACAGCCTCGCTTACCGCAGCTCTTGCGTTTGTGCGCCAACGACCAGGCTGGCAGCCGTCTCTATTCTCTGATAAGCTATCCGTAGTCATCACTAGATGACACAACAAGTCAGTCCGTATCTAATTTTGCACAAGCATCAGGCCATAACCGTCCCTTGAAAACTGTGTGCTTTTACGTTACATGCGTGCAAAATGTCGACCAAGCCTCGCCATATCGGTGCCACCAAACCGTCACCTCTGTATTGGTGCATGCCACCACCAGGCCAAGCAAAAAACACACTTCTGCCACTGAATGTCTGGTACTGGCAGAAAACTGCGTTTATTTCAATGCGCAATCCTTAGATATTGCGTAGCGAATGCCTCGGCTCGTCTGCAACTCTATTCGTTGAAAGCCACTGCCACATTGATCGACAAACAAAGACGGATACGACTGTCCGCTGCCACAAGCCCCTTCTTCTCAGCCCGTCCGCCTCTCTTACTCTCCAGAATGAAAATGTGAGCAAGCAGCAGCGCGGGCGCCAAATCTTCCACCCAAAACGGCTGTAAGAGCCAGCACAGATACCAAACCCCGCGGCAGACGCCAGACCAGACTTGTGCGCAACGGACAAGGGTAAAACTTGCACCGAGACTCAGTCTAGAAAAACGCAGCCGCGAAAACGGCACATGAGGGGTTCAGCCCAGTGCTACATCAAAAGCAGTCTTTTCAGGGTCGGCTCACTATACTGTCACCCTTCATAACCAGCTGAGTTGTGTAGAGACAACGCAGGGGCAAAATGCTCGAAGCCAGTAATAACCAGCCTCGTAGCGCCCGCAAAATGCGCTTGTCGGCCGCTGCCAACTCACTAGCCGCTCAACGACGAGATGGAGCAAGACAATTGTCACTCTAAACGCTATGTCTCAAAGAAAACAGTTACAATTGCGACAAGATACTTCTGGAATGAGTGCCCGCCATTCTGTTGCTTTGTGCACCTACACAGGAACCGCGGCAACCGTTTCTCGTAAACCGGCGGCGCTTTGCTCAAGGAGCCCGAGCTACAAGCCTCTCCCGCACTTCCCGCACTTTCCGCCGGATTCGTCAGTTTACGGTTTCGGCGTATGTTGCGCCTGACTCGAGGCCAACGTTCCTCGGATGGCCTTGATCAAAGAGGGTAGATCAGTCTTCTTCTCGAGCCCGTCTAGTTTCAGGAGAAATTGGCGTTTGGTGCCTGGATTACCAACTCAGTGCGCCAGCGACAGCCCCCAAGAGAAGCCAAAAAAAAAAAAAAAAAAATTTTTTTTGGAAGAAAAGTCCTAGGGGGGCAAAACGGTAGCTTATCCACTGAAATGCGACTTTCAAGCCTGAAAGACAGCAGACAACGGCGAATAGCGATACTGATACAGGCCTGCTCGCCAGACATGGTTTCAACGCGACACCACCACCATCACCCCTGTTGTTCTCTTGGACTTATTATTTTATTATTCGTATGGCCTGCTCAGTGGCCTGAACAGCCTTGGGGTTTTTCCTGGGAGGTGGGTACCAGTCTGTTGCTCAGCGGCTATTGCAGCATTTCTGCTCGCTGATGCTCATGCACGACAGTCAGCCTTTTGTCTGGCTCCTCGCCGCCGCTCGCCGCTATTCACTTGCCCCTCAGGCCCCCTCCAGCTCCAGCTACAGCTCCAGTCGTCAGTCGTCACGTCGCCAGTCGCCAATCCCCGTCGCTTCTGCGCTAGCACATCGCCCGCGCCGCACGGCACGATAGCAGGACCATGGCGGCTTCGGTGCCCCATTATGGGTGCTTGCAGCTCACTGCCTGACCTGATAGCCCAGTACTGATACAAGACTGGCGAGTCCACCTGCAAGAGGTATGCTCCCACGCACACGCCCCATGCCCACGCCCACCCCCTTCTCCCCCCTCCTCGTCGTCGCACGACACCCCCGAGGTACCATGGACTTTCTTGAGTACTTGGAGATCCTGGTCTCAATGTGCAAGGGTACTGCAGGCCGTCCCAAGCCAGGGACGCCGCGCCCCCATTCTTGCCTCGATACTAATAGGCAGATTGTCGCGGCTTATACATACAAAAGACGGCCGCCGGGCCTCTCGTTTTCTGTCCCGCGTGAACCTCTTTCTTTCAATCACCTCTCCTTCCGCCTCTCTCTTCTGCCTTACCCGTACTCCACTGGGTCTGCTTAGACCTATACTGTTGGCCACAAAACCCATAAAGAGGCAGACTTGCCTCTCGCCCATGCTACCGATCTCGGGCAGCTTCTCTTTGCTGGCTTCCTGTACGGTCTGCTCGATACAGCTTGGCTGGTTTAAAAACTGCCGATACCCTCCGACAAAAGCTCGCATCCCCCTTGCAGCTTGCACAGCAATCTTGTCTGTCATTGACACAGATAATTGACCTTGGAGAATCAGTGCAGCCCCAGCTTGTCTACAAAGCGTCACCACGCCTCAACTACCCAGCTTCGCAACCTGGCCGCAATCATGATCGAAGCGACCGGTATGGAGCATCTGCAACCCGGCACCAGGCACCCCGATCCAATGGATATTTCGGATTCGTCAACCACGGGAGCTTCTCCTCGTGCTTCCACTTTCCCCGAACTCCTCCCTTTCGCTACAGTACGTTTTCTCCGCATCAGCTTAATTGCCCTATTTGAGGTGGCATTGAGCGTCTAGCTCTTACTTACCCGCGTTTCCTTTGATGCAGACTTCTTCTTTTCACATGGGGGCCGACTGCAGCTTGCTTCTTAGCCCGGTTTCATCTGTGGCCTCACCACCAATGCAGCATGTTGTAAAGCAATACGCCATCTTCTCCGACACCGCGCTCGCCCATCTACCTAGCCCTCCCAACAGTGGCAAGATCTTTTACCCCCATTGGAACACGAGCTTTGCCCTAGATCAAGGACCCGGTCCTAACGACGACGTCACGATTCCCCCAGAATTCTATATGCAAGAGCGTTGCACTCCTGATCCGGAGTCGTTCCTCGGCAGTTACACTCTGGCTGATGCGACCCAGTCGGCCCTGAACCAGCCTGCTCACTACTTTGCGCCCGTCCCTCATCTCGGCAGCAACGGCCCTCCCATGGTGCATAGCGGCACCGTGCAGTCGGGGGATAGCCCAAACACACTAGCGACGTCGTCTGAAGTGAAGACACCGGGCGACGTGCCTACGGCTGAGATGGTGACCCCCAAGAGAACTTCGAGGAAGCACTCAGTTCCCACTACTCCAGAGGCGAAGAAGCAAGATGACGATTCTGAGGCGCACGACGATACAGATTCTGACGAGGCTTATTCTAGCTCCCGACGCGATAGCAACGCCGAAGGGAGAAAGTCGAGGAAGCGTGCGGCTCCAAAGAGGCCTAGCGCCTCACGCACCCCCCCAGTCGATATTTTGGAATATCAGAACTGCTTTGGTGATCTGGTTGCACCTCAGCTCAAAGAAAACTGCCCTAAAGAAGAGCGCTGCATCTTCTTGTCACGATGGAAACACCGTGACAAGAAGGGTCAGGACATGTGGGACAGCATCCAGGAAGACTACTACAACGAGTTTCAGAAGGAGTTGTGCAAGGAGACACTTCAGATGAAGCTCACTCGGGGTCGCCCCCGGTATATCCAATGGAAGCCAGAGGATGTAAGTGTAACATGGTTTTGAAAAGGAAAATGTAACAAAATGCTAACTGCAGGCTTCCTGATTTAGGAAAGCATTCTTATGCAAGCATGGATGAACACGGAGCGCAATCGATACAAGTTCATTTTGGATGAGTTCTACAAGCTCGGAGGTTCACGCAACATGCTCCTTAATCCTGGCGACATTGAAGTCAAGACAGTTGTTGACCTTGGGCTCGAGGAGGAACTCTATGTCGAAGGCGTCAACGAGATGGAGATTCGGCGTCGCTGCCGATTCTTGGCGGGCAAGAAGAAGGCGGGAAACAGAAACGCGGAAGAGCCAGGCATCTCATACAGGGGCCCCTCCCTGTTTGACCGGGTGATTGACGAGGACGAAGTGATTGACCAAGTGGTGGCCCAGCAGCTGAAGGGAGCGACACGCAAAACCTTTGCAGCGCGACGCAAGCGCCAAAACGCAAAGCCGACCAAGGGCCCAAAGAGGCTTAAGCTGGAGAGAGAATAAGTCAGGATTGGTGAATCTGTCTGTTGCGTTTTCATTTTCAAAATCCCTTTCACTACTTGGACGACTAGACTGCTTCATCTTCCCAAAGAAGAGACCCTGCCACTTTTGACGATTTAATTTCATCCCTGCACGGATCTTGATGTTTTTGATTTTTACCCGTTTATGTTTGTTGGTTTGTTCGTCTGTTTACTTGTCATTGTACTAGCGAGCACAGCTGGCTTGGGAGGTTGTAGTGTCATGGCCTGGCTGCTGCTTGCTCGGTACCGGCGTCTTGGAAGTAGGGGCAGGCTTCGAATGGGGAGGTTTTTGTTATTTTTCACTCGCTAGCCACAATCGTTATTGCCGAATTTGATTCAATCTGAGCATCTTGTCGTACCCAATAGTTTGCAGGGACACGGCACCGGATAGAGCAACAAGAGCCCCCAAGCTGGGGCCGGGATGGAGGGCGTTGCGATGGGGCTGACCAATGAATGCCTGGGTATATTTTCTGACACATGCCATTCGTGTCTATTTACAGCAGCCGAATAGGGAGGGGGGGGCCAGGGACTAAGAGAAAAGTTTGTGCTTTGAATCTACCCTTTTCGTTTTTATTCATTCTTTTCTTATTCAATTTTTTTTTTACGGATACAGATTCTTTGATGATGGAGGTTGAACGCCACGATTCTCCACACGCACAAACTCCACAAGACGTAGAACATATCCACTTGTGTGCTATTAACATTATTTCCAACTCCAACTATTAGTCCATTACACCCCCTCCCCCCACCCTCCAGGTTCGCGCGACGGGGCGTTTGGTTGCGCCCGCTGCCACTGTTCGGACCCGAAAGGAGGGGGAAGGACCGCAAGAGATTCTCCAGGAAAACGCAAACTAGAACCACGAGCAAATAAATCCGGACATTTTGCAAAGAGAGAGAGAGAGAGAGGGAGCGCCCAGATTAAGAGCTGACATGCGAGTCAAAAGGCAAGCTCCCGTGGGGGAGGGGGGGAATAAGGCAACCCGCATGTACGACCGAACCACCACCATCACATCATCATGCCATCTGCTCACTGTGAATTGTGGTGTGCGTGCTGCCGCACCCCTCTCCCCATCTTGGGCCTGTAAATAGCGACGTGCAGCGAGCAAAGATCCCCCCAACCTGCGGCGTGTCTTGTGCCATGCAGCAACGGCCGGATAGTAGTACTTGTTATGCTTGTCGCCAGGACATGTTATTTCTGAGGGCGCGATGCGATAGGATACCGACTATCTGGTAAATGAGAGGGAGCGGTTGCCAGCGCAGCCAAAATGCGGGCGGAGCAATAAGAGACAAGGAATTGGGGGGGGGGGGGGGGCCTGCGCGCGTGAATACGGATGCAGAGCACGGAACAAGTTGATGTTGTCTCTATTCTTGCATTTGTTATCTTTTGATTTGAATCAAAGTCGTATTCATCAAACAACGTTATAGACTTGCGATCTACGTGGAGCGCCAAGTAGATACGGCCAGATCCAAACCGTTGAGCGGGCGGCGGAGGCGGGCGGGCGGGCGGGCTGGAGATTTCAACGGCAGCCACCTATGGTCTTGGGGGCCGATACACGCCATTCTTGCAGCGCATATGAGGAGAAACCCCCGTGACAGCAAAGAAAAGGACGAGAATCAGCAACATGGTCGAGTCTATGGCGCGGCGGATGGGCGGCGGGCGGCGCATCGAGTGTGTGTTTGGTTTGCCCTCGTGTGTGCAGCGCTACATCGGGCCATCTTGGGACTAGTGCGAGATGCCGTGTGCTGTCTTTGCTATTGCTGTCTTGCTACCTTATTTAGTCTATTATAAGTTAGTGGTGTCACTGGGTGCCATCTGCCAGGTTCCGTGTGACAGGAGGGGTTGAAGGGTAGCATTTTCCGCAGCAACAAGGCTGAATTGGTGTCAGGCATGTCTTGGCCCTGCCTGGGGAAAAAGGCACTCAAAACTCAAAACTCGTGTTTGCACTGCACTGTAACGCTATTGCAGCTTATTTTTGCACTCTCTCGTCAGTCGTCGTCACAGCGGGCCAAGACACACCTTGAAGTTTGCTTTGCGCGACGGGAACCTAGCAGCCTTTGAGACCCGACATCAGGCTCCTATTTGCCACTCAGAGAATAGCCATGGCTCAACATGGTGCCCTGTCCACTCCGAGTCCAGTCCCCGTGAGTACGTCATCTCTCAAGTCATGGCCAGTTACTTGACCTGCTCCTTTCGATTTCTCCTGCAGCACAAGGTGCCACACCAACTTTGGCCCCAGCTGTTTTTCCTTGCTTCCATTTTCTTATCTGCACACCCAAGTACTTCCTGTTGCCTTGTCATTTCTTTGACTTGTTGCTTGTGCAGGCATCCAGCGGCTGGGCGCATCCATGGCCTTTACGAGCGGCTGCATTCATAGTCAAGCAGAACCAGTCCTGGACTGCACTCCACCACAGTACCCCGCGAGATATCTCGCTTGCTAGATCAGCTAGTCTTGCCCAAGCTCGCTCAAGCCACTGACCTGTTCTATCGTTTGTTGTATCGAGGGCTTCATATTCCTGCGACTGTGGCTTCAGTCCTCCGAATTAGCTCAAACTTGTGCCCGGGGAGTTGCAAACCCCCCGTGCTGCTATGGCAATCTTGCTCATAATACCGTTCGTTGCTACGAATTGCCCTCAAAGGAACCAGAATGCAAGAGTCCATCGATATTTTGCCGTCTTGTTATCAAGCCAACTTTGGCTTCGGTGTTACCCTTTTCTGGCCTGCTGAGCGGCTCAATGACACCTGATATGAAATTTGATTCTTCAGCGGGAGGGTGGCAGGATAGTTCGGCGACATGCCAGCCATCTAGCGCCAGCTTGAGACGGCCGAGACGCTCCGTCACCAGAACCCCGCTCCGGAAAGCCGAAACGAGTTGGTCAAACGACAAAAAAGGTGGAGTTGGCAGTCACAGGGATCGACATATAAGAATTTCCGCGTGTGAGCATTGCGCGATTGTATTGCCACAGAATCAGAGTTTTTACTTGCGCAAGTATCTCTGAATCAGAAGCTTGCTTCTGCATGGAAGCGCCTGACAAACTGGTCATGAGACCCCGAAGGACGGGAAATAAAACCAACTTGGCTGAAAAGAAAACCCCTTAATGGCTTGCTTCCTTCAACCTGATTAGTCCCGATGTTGGCATCAAGATTGTGCGCGACAGGGAAAGAAAGCCGAGGATCTGCAGTCAAGGGACCTTCCGCAGGCACCGAATTGGTGCAAGTTGTCGAAATCCTTCAGTGTGCATAATGCATGTCTCTGAACGGCATGGTTGGTGAAGATAGTTGACTTGAAATCTGTCAGACTCTGCCTTTTCGGCCAGCGGCACTGCCTTACTGGGTTCGTGGCGTTTGCGCCAAGGGATCCAACGATGTCGGCACCAGCTGAGGGCGCTGTGCATTGTGGCTTAGTCCATGTTCGCGGAGGAACAACTCAAGCCCACGTAAATCAGCCTCGTGGCTCAACTTTGACCAGAAGCAAAAATCACAGGGCTTGACAGACGGCGCCAGTGTCAAACGGTCTGCAGCAGATGGTGCCATCGGAACCTCGTTTAGGCGGCAATTGTAAGCAGTGGAGCGTTCTGCTTGTCCGTTGCTGAGCCTTGATCAAACTGTATCAAACGCGAAGTTCGGAAGGTCAGAAACAGGCTCTAATACAAAACACACCCTCTCTGATACTCCGTGCTGGAGGAGGTGGATCACGTCACAAGAGTAGCTCAGAGGCATTAGGTCGTGTAGGCTCGGACACTGCGAGAGAGAAGAGGCGGACGGTCGAGAAACATTGGCGGGTGGGACGGAAAGAAAATTTGTCGATGGAGAGGGGCGGCTTCGGCAGCGGTAAATGGTGGCGCGAGCAGCTCATGGAAGAGAAGAATGAAGAGGATGAAGGGGAGATGAAGCTGAGGGCGCTACGAGACCCGACTGGGACAGTGGTCAGTGCGTTGGGGAGAAGGCGCGAATCAAGGAGAGCGAGCGGCAACCGCCCAGGTTGAAGCGAGTTGATTTATCACAGAGCATCGACTGAGGCCAGCCAGGGCAACTTCAACTACTCTACTCTGTACAAGGCGCTAAAGCATCTGGTTGGCAGTTCATGTGCTTGCGTGCTTTATTAGGCTGGTAGCTTCCGCTAACTTGCGGGTAACTAGCCACTGCCTTGCCGCCTATAGTACACTTCCGCTACCTACCTAGGCCTAGTAGATGCAGACGGCAAAGTTCTTTAGGATAGTGCCACCACTTTCCGTGTAGGTAACTTTGGGATAAATAGAATTAAATTGCGTAGATGGGCGTATCACTATGGCCAATGGCGGCATACTCGGAGTTGTTGGTGGTCGCGATGGTGTGGAAGCCCGTCAGAGAATAGACGGTAGGCAAGTCCCTGCAAACCATAGCAGATGGGAACGCCATAGGTAGTCAGGATCAAGGCGAGGAGCGCCATCCTAGTAGACACTGTCAGGGCCGCCGCTCAGGATAATACCCTTGGGCTTCCAGGCCAGGTCAGCAGCCTTTTCTGTACACGGGAGCAGCTCGGCATAGAAGTTGAACTCTCCCATACTACGAACAAGAAGGTGAGAGAACTAGAAGCCAAAAGTCGAGCACGAGGATGGTACGTAGCGCTTGTGATGCTCCGTCGCGACGTCGATGATGGAGGGCGGCCATGGAGGGCGGCCGAGTACCTAGGTGGGGCGGGCATGAGTAGCCTCCAGCCACAAAGGGAGCCACACCCACTTTGTAATCTCCATTTCCACCTTGGCGTCCACTCCACGTCGCCGACCAACCAACTAGTTAGTTGGTTGGTTATTCTCGTCGTTGGCTCGATCCTTTCCCCTTTCGTACCCCTTTCGCGGGCGCATCGTGAACTGTCCGTATTCACTCAAGGCCCCAAGTACTTAGGCCCCCGAGTCCCGTCTGCACGCCCCTCGCGCTTGTGTCACTCCTGCGCCCTGATTGCTAAACATTTCGTAATAGTACTATCCATTGTCAACGACTCCTATCCGCTACTAACCCTTGTCTAGTTTTGACTTGAGAGAAATTATGAGAGCCAACAATTTGTCTTTGGCAAATATCTGGGATCCTTCTCCACTGCATGCAGCGTCGTTTGATTGTTGCCTCTGCCGTACAAACGCCGGAGCTATTCTCATGGTTGCGCATGGCCAGTCCCGGAAACTCAATAATGTCCGAAGTGCAGTTTGCCTGTCTTTTCCGCTCAGCTGAGGCTCCTCTCGAACCCTCGACCTTGCTCATGCATTGCTACAACATTTTGCCAGGACTCGCCTAATAGACTCTCGCCACTGGAGAATCGGCCAAATATATCCAACACCAACGCTTGGCCCCAGCCTTCCATCCACGATCTGGCAGGCCATGTGGATCAAAAAGCCGCAGGACTTATTCAACACGTGATTGGATCAAGTTGCAAGCCCAGTTGCCCGTCTTCACGATGAGCCATGTGCGCGTGATTAGCCTCGACACTAGTTGCCAGTTCGTTTGACTGGCAAATTACAGGACGGCCACAAGTATTGCACGACGGCTCGAACCAGGGGGCGTGAAAAGCGAGGGCACAGCAACTGCGTCTTTTGAGAGCCACGTTTGTTCATTGCCTCGAAAAATTTCTTCATGTGGCGTGCTTCTCAGCGTTGTGGATTCTAGGAGACAGAGTTATGGCGGCAATCGGCACCTAAAATACCACCGGCCTGCGGAGTACAGTAAGTATCATATTTCTATAACATGGGGGTTCCACCTGTTAGAGCTAACCATCCAAGTTATAGTCTCGCCCAATATGAACAACAATATTAACAAGAGCGCGCACACCTGTGACACGTTCGGAAGCCCGACACCGGCCGGCAAGTTATGGACACGAACTAGGCAGGACTAGGACTAGGACCATCGTCAGAGAAGCATCTGCTCTCCGCTCCAAACTAAGCCCCAAAGCCCCTAGTCATCAACTCTAGCAAGATTGCTTGGGGAGCATCCCGCACTTTCCGCAATGTACGCACAACCCGTTGACCGCGTGGTGGCCCACCGATGAAAGTTGCTAGTTTAGCTTCTTCTGCACCGGTGTCAACTACTGGCACCGATGCAAAATGGGGTCCGCTGCTGCAGTATGACTGGTCTCGGTTAAACAGCTTCTGTCAGATGCCGAGCTTGAGAGGAACAGGCTACGCGACACATCAAAAAGTCAAAAACTCTGTTCATGAAGCCCCAATGGACCCCTTGATGCTCGACTCAGGCAGAAACGCCCTCCGGACGCGGAGGTCCCCGCGCCGGACGTAGCAAGGCGAATGTAACGCTTCTCGGCACGTTCTGGCAGCCTAAAGGGCCCAGCTGAGCCCACATGCCGTGTTCCGCCTTGATGCGATATTGACTCCCCAGCATTGGGGAAATGTCGCAAGTACTGGTGACTTTCAGACTTGTATTGGAGCAGCATGGAGGGGGGTGCAGCAGAGTGTGTTCCCCTTGTCAAGCCAGAGGGCTTGCACGAAGCGGGCCGTGCTAGCATTGTTTGATGGGTAACCAAACATGAATGCATCATCACAACGGCTTTCGTATACCTCTTCGAGTATAGGCACGCCCGTCGTCGGCTTCGGCCCCAATGCTGGGTTCCTATTCGGAGTACCTGCCAGAACTCTGGGGGGGTCCTTGCTAGCACGGCTAGTGCGGAATCCCGGGGCCAAGCAATAGCTGTCCTGGAACTTTGGTCCGAAGTGAACTTGTACGAGGGATATGCCTGCTCCGTAGCACTGACTTGTCGGCCTCTCGGGGACTCTTGGCACGCTATCGCGCTTCAGGAGATTGCTGCAGTTTTGGAGATTACTCCAGCTGCAGTCATATGAGAAGAGGCGGCAAGGCAACCGGTCAGGGACGGGGGTTCACCCACTGGAAGCACTAGGCTGAAACGCGACGAGTCTTTGAGATTCGGGGCTTTCAGCCAACTAACTAAGTGTATTCACAATGGCTTGTTGGTGGCACGGTACTAACTAGGGGAACGCAGCAAGCATGCCAATAGAGTTGTCGCGGCCGCCGCAGGAACTTGTACGGCAGACTGAAGCGGAGTAAACTCGGGAAAGTTTCTTCCCTCACAACGCTCGCTATTGATGTACTTTGACGACAATCGATTCTACTTGGGGCTAGGTGTATTTTCTCCGGTGGCGTCAAGGTTGGGCGATGTAACAACAGGCAAACTAGCCGACGGCAAGAGAAGGAAACAATTGACGAGCAAAATGCTTCCTCCCGTTTTATTCCCCAGAAGCCTGTCCCACTTGGTCAGTTTGCATTGTGCTGAGCTTTGACAATTGTTAGAATAGAATAAGTAGAAGCATCGTCATGGCAAGGCATCTGCCCTCGCAGGCTTTGTTCTTTGGAGACGCCAAACAACAATGTATACATACTTGCCAAGACTGTGACAGCTGTTTTCATTACCACATTTTTGCTAGTCCTCAAACTTGCAAGCCCTTTTCTTTTGAAATTGTCATTCATGCTGGACGCCATCCAGCTGGCGTAATCCGAGGCTGCTTTGTGGCTGGCTTATAGCGGCAGCGGGTCTTTGCATTGCCGATGAGATACCAAGTAGTTACCTTAGGGAGTACCAGTATTCGCATACAACGGAGATGCATAACCGTTTATTAGCGTCATCCTACCTTCTCACCACTTTATTCTATTCATATTTATTTCTGCCTTTTTCGCGCCTCCTGGGCGGGACAAGCCACGCTCGCTTCGTCGTTCTTATTCGCTTGCTCTATTTTGACCCAGCTTCTTCATTGGGCGATCGTGGCGCTTTGCACTGCACACCCTGCGGCGCCCTGCCCACATTCCCCTCTTTCCCGCAGGTTATCAAGTATTTTGTCCGTTTGGATAATTGGCTCGGTTCGACTTCTTTTTTTTGCCAGTTCGCGCGCGCTCTCTTGATGCCTCGCGCCATTATTCCTCATGCGGGGTCTCTACTCGCCTTTGGTCCCCGGATGCGCCCTCAATAACACCGAGCATGCAGCCTACCGCACCTCGCCCTGGTCAGGTACAAGTGTCCCGGAAGTGTACATATACTTGGTGCCCGATACTAAGACAGAGAGAGGGGGGGGGGGGGGGCCTGTCAAAACAGGTCCCCGGTGATTTGCCTTCTGCGCCGCCTTTGGTCACGCTGACGCTGTTTCCTGTGCCAACCCACGTCATGTTCTGCATCGGCCCTTCCCCCTCTTGAACAATGAAAGAATACGGCAATGACCGGCTGTTTTACGACATGTGCCGCGAAGCTTTTGGGGCCCAGCTGAGAGGCGCAGTAAAAAGCAAAAAGCAAAGCGTCAACATCTGACGGCAGAGTTCCGCGCTCCCTTCTCATCATGATTTAACCGCTCCCCGGGCCAGGGCTCCGGCCAGGGTCCGCGCCATCTGGACAAAAGAACCATGGGGGTGAGCACAGCGCATCGCAATCGCAAAAACAAAAAAAAAAACAAAAAAAAAGGGCTAGCGCCTGAAAACTGCACAATGGTGGAGGGGGGTGTGGATGTAGAGGGTAGGACAACCGACTTGTGACGATCAGGACATTTCACTGCCTCAAACATCTGCTACGAAGACGCTAATAAAGAGCAGCAAATTACGGATAGGCATACATGAATGACGGGCAGTGATAATGTGACAAGTAATCGAGCCTATACTCCCGGTTAGCGTGGATGGGGCGTACAGATTGGGCGCAGACCTGATGTCGCCGTGACACAGAGCTTGGCTTTGAGCTCGCCTGCCTAACGTGTACTTTGCAGTCCAGTTATCAGCTTGCGACAAGCGGCGCCGTTTAAAATGATGTAAATATTTTCTTCAAAGACATATCAATGAGTACCAGGATCATGTGGCGCTCGTCACTTCCGCCATGTCCGCGCGCGGAACGGACTCTTGGGCTTGCCTGCTTGGTCACCCTGATCTATTTACGTTTCACCGACGAAAAAAAGAGCGCAAATAACAGTGTTTTAATTGAGTAAAGCTCTAGTTTTGGTTTCAGAGTAAAGAGTACCAAATCGTCCTCTACTGCCTTGAAGGCGCTGGCTCAATGTAGTGTACGAAGTGAGGCGATTCAGATACAAGGGAACGAAGCAACAGACTGTTCAACGAGAACAGTGAATTTGACTGATCAATTGCTCAGAAAAAGAAAAGTACAAGTTACAAGGCAGCCGAGGAGGCAATGAAGATAAAAAGGTGGCACCAGGGGGGGCACCTGCTCCAACACTCAACATGTAAGGGCCCAACTGTTGGCCCTTTTGGTCAGTCACACCGGTCACGCGCTCACCACCACTGGTCCCCCGGCAAATGCCGAATGGCATTCGATCCGCAATGAACCTCGCCGTTCAAGACGTGGTGCGTGAACCAGTCATCAACGTAGCTGACTGTATAGCCCGCCTTGGCGTAGGCCTCGTCCGTCGCGACACGCAGGACGTCGTGCCCGTCAATGATGGGCCCCCACGGGTTCGCGGCAATGATGTGCTTCTTGTCCACCACGACGCTGTTGATGGTACCGGGGTACAGGGCCGCAACCGTCGAGTGCTCCAACCGGGACCATTTGGACTGGCGGCGCTCCGGGCTTCCAGCTCCCTTGCTGTCTCGTCGTCGTCGTTGTCTCTGCTGCAAGTGGCTTGGCGGCGTGGCAGCTTCCAGAACGCTGGGGAGTTTCCTATTCCTGACGGCGCGGCGAGAAACTTGGGTCGTGCCGTTGTTGGAGTTTTCCGCATACTTCCAAGGACCCTCGATCATAGTCTTGTTGCCGACATCCACCTCGTACAAGCCTGGCAAGCGGATAATGTCGGCGTCCGTCAGACCTGTCTCGCGCTTCAAAATTTCGATATTGTCGGCGATACTATTGAAACTCCTGTTCTGCACGGTAGCAAAATCAGAGTCGTCCAGCAGCTCGTCGATGGTCGTCGTGACATACCACGCTTCGGGGTCATGTCGCGATTGAGGACGGGAGACGGCCTTGTCTTTGCCATGGCCCGCCTGCTGAGCCTGTAGGAGCATGTCAAGACCCGCGAGCGGATCGTCCACCATCAAGACCCAGCCAAGTGTGTTGTTTGCCGGAAGAAACTGAAAGAATTCGTCCGTATGTCCAACGAGAAGCCACGAAGTGTTGAGGTGGATGGGGGCCTGTAGTTCCTGGGCCTCTAGGAAATCAACCATGTATGGCTCCTCCGTTTGGCTTCCAATGACGGTTCTGCCTGCCGGGTAGGACTTGCCGTTATACGAGTATGGGGGTATAGTCTCCAGATTTCCGGTAGAGTCGACGGTACCACCATTCGCCAGGTGCTGAACAGCTCCCACAGTGTTGGATCGGAGGTCCTGGAACACCTTGCGCCCAGCCTGACGGTAGGACTGCGCCGATCGGATCATAATGTGCAGGCTGACAGGGCCGCTGGGACCGGGGATGCTCATATACCCGGGCTCGAAGAAGTCCTGCGTCCACGTCTCGGAGCAGCCCTCGAAAGCGTGCACAGGGCTCTGCAGACCTAGGGAAGAGGAGACCTTACGAAACTCCTCCACGAAGTAATCCTGGGCCGGGACTCTGCCGTCGTCATCATCATTTTGGGATGTCAGTAGCTGCTTAGCGACCTGGCCGTGATGCTGCGTCAAGACGGGTGCCACTCGGAGTGCCACCGAATCCTGTGCTTCTTTTCCTTGGTCTTTGACTCGAAACTGGACGGTAGCTCTGCCATCCCAGCCGCCGGGGCGGCGAACGTCGCGTGCATCAATACCAAGCTCAAGCCCTGCTTTAAGCTCCTGAGCCCCAAAGGTATGGTTTGACGTGATGAAGACCCATTGGCTATCGGTTTCCTGCTTGTAGAACAATCGAACCTTGGATGCTGCTAGCGTGCGAGTGATGGTGATAGTCCCCGTAGCCGAATCGCCGAGTCCAGGAATGGGTCGAGTACGGAGAGGTGCGAGGTAGGTTGCATTGCGAAGGATGTCGTCTGAGGCGTCGTTGCAGGCTGATATCTTCCTATCCACGTCGCTAAACCCCTCGTACTCCTCTTTCTTTAACAGAAAATTATCATAAAGAGATATTTGACTCTCATCGAGGCTGTCGAGCCACTGCTTCATCGATCCATTTTTAGGCAGATCTGGAAGACGAGGGTCCAAAACCGGCGTCTCAGGCGGCAATGTTGCATTGAAGATGGCTCCTAGCTCGCTGGCACATGCACCAGTGATTTGAGAGGAGCATCGACGGTCAGTGTCAACAATGTTGGCTAGGAAGAGGGCGCCGACGTCGTCTGTCCACGTCTCTTTGCCAACAGTGTCGGTATCGCCCTTGAGATCGACCTTGCCGTCACGGTTTGTGTCTGCCAAAATGGACACTGTGAAGTTATCTTTAGCGGTAGAGGACTGTCTGACTGAAGTTTGACCAGGAGCCGTGGCCTTGCAGTTGGTAGGCGAACCATGAGACAGGGCACTCAAGTGCAATGCGCCTAAAATGAGTGTAGGACGCATCGTGAGAAAGAATGATGATAGGCGAGTGTATGGTAGAGAGAATAACTCTTGCAAAGGAAGAATGCAGTCATCTTTATCAGAGGTATTCTACGAGTTTAAATACAAGAAAGTCTGCGGTGTACTTGCTTCAGTTTCGTGCCACTGACTACGCCAAGATGGCTTTGACTCGTCGCCCCTTAATTCTCCATATAGACCTATAATTATTGGAGCCATAGTCAGGGCTGTGCCGTTTAGAATAGAAGGCCGAGTATGAAGTAGAGTTCCGGTATATTCATGCTTCAAAGGTAAACAAGTCACATTGCTGTTGCTTGCACCCATCGCAACACAGCCTTCCACGTACAAGGAACATCACTGCCTCATCAGTAAAAATGTGCGGCTTCTTGGCAGAAGGCTGCTGGAGAATTACAAACTCTTTGAAATAAACAGAATACTTGAAAGGACGGGTTGAGGAAGCTGGCAACCTGTGTGCAAGGTATCCCTTAACGGTGCGGGACGAGGTTCAAGGTCACAAACTCCATAGCTGTTTAATACCTTCAAGTACCGCCCGCGCAGAGAAATCTATCACATTGAGACATTATTGAGCCAGTACTCCTCTACGCCACGGATACTCAGCCATAGCGGTGTTGTTTGATATACCGTCAGCACTGAAGATTCTGCGATACCTTGGTTGGTCACGAACCCTGCCACTGGCTTTAAACCTTCCTGCTGTCAGTGGTATCTCATAGGGATCAAGAGTGGATAATGAGGCGTTTTGTTGATAGCATTGCTGTTCAACGCCTGCCGAACGCGTTATGACGGCACACTCTGACATAGCCACGCCAATGAATCACGTTCATTCGGAGTCTGATTCAGCCAATGCATTGTGGCTATAAAGGTCACAAGTTGGTCTCCATTAGGGCAGTGCAATTTGTACAAGTTGTATGACATGGATTGCAAGATTGAGTGTGAAAGACCTCGCCCCTGTGGTTTCCGTAGTCGGGTTGCAACAACGCCCTACGGATGCATGCTGCTAAACAAGATGCGTACCGCGCCGCCAGACGAACCATTAAACTGTAGAAAATGCGTAACTCGAGGCCAAAGCACCAAGAAGCAGATCTAATCAGTTGCCGGGGTTCTTCACATGATTTGGAAAGCCTAGTACCTTGCTACCAAGACCGGGCGAGTGGTAACAACAAGGTCGGCCTACACAAGAAACTTTATCTTCCTGACTCGCCTTTTCCCGTCACGTTCTCCACTTAGCTTCGTCCTTTTATGCCTTACTTTAAAAGTTTCGATAAGATCACCAGGCGTTCTGTCTTGCTTCTTGTATCACAAGCAACAAGATTATGCGCCTGCGCCCTCCCACCAAGTCTCCATTCCCATTGCAACGGCTTGGCCTACAGGCAGTTAGCAAACAACCGCTATCTACACGCGGCCAGTCCCGGGCAGTCGGTCTTGTAATCATTTATCCTTTTACCGTTTATTACTTTAGCAATTATGCTGTTACGTCTGGCCACCTTTTTCATCTGAGCAACGTACCCTCAAACCACAGCCCTACAGAATTTCTCTATTCTGATTTTTCTGTCCCTCGTCATAATCTGGTATAATTTCGATTTCCCGGGCAGAATCTACCCGGCCGCAAAAGCTGGTCACAAGGCCTTGATGAACCGGTACCCGCGTCGGGCGTGGCCTTGTGGGTTGTTTCAGCAGCTACGCCCGGCCCATTCTGCAATTCTATGGGGTCCTCTAGCTCACACAGCCCTGGCAGTACCATCTTTTCCTCGGAGCTTGAAAAGAGGTGATACTTTGACTGAGCCACGTCTGCCCCACCTTGAATTGTGAGGAACCCTGTCAGCATGAGTTTGCCCGACTCTGGTAGAAACCGCCCTTTCTTCCCAAATACTTTCATCTACTTTTCCAGCATTGGGCAGGTATCTACACGAATGCCTCTTTCTAAGAACTTACCTGGACACATCTCAAAAATCGAAAGCCATTGCCCAGTTGCTTGGAGACAGGCTGGCAACGTCACCTGTGGCTCTCCCTAGGAATGGTGTGTGTAAGTCGTGACTAGTCTCACATGCTGCGCAGCATCACCAGAACATGTGATTTCCAGCTGCTTTTCACCTGAGACCATGGAAATCTGACACATATTTTGCACTACTTTTCCAGTTATTAAAAACATTACATGCCGAGTTGTACGATTGGCAAGGCAGCCCAACCAACATCCAGTAGATCGGACAAGCCACATTTCACTAGCCACATTTCAGTCCCCACGCAACTTAGGTCTCGTGCGATGTGGCGTAAATAGTTGAAGATGCCACAGTTCCTCCCAACGTCCAGTGCACCGTCCAGTAGCGACAGTTGACGCCTGCGCATCCAAAGCGCCACCGGATATTGCGATTTCCAAGTTTCAGATGAAATCGCCCTCGCATGAATTTTTCTAGACCGTCACAGCGCCCGTGAGCGCGGGAATTACCATCTTCGATTCGGCTGTGCTGGCGCATCCCCGCGGTCCCGACGAGGGTCGAGTTCCTTCGAGAGGTACTGCATGGAACATGCTTCTTCTTGCGATCCTGCTCGCTTTGGCCGGGCTGCCATGGGTAGCGCCGGCCATGCGATCGGATCACCTGGCCAAGCTTCGGCAGGAGACGGTGGACATGTTTTACCACGGCTACAGCAGCTACATGCTGCATGCATTCCCAGAAGACGAGGTATGAGCTACTGGATGACTGCTTTCAGTCAACAAGTACTAACGGCGTATCACTCGTTTAGCTCCGACCCGTATCATGCCAGCCATTGACTCGAAATCCCAAAAAGCCGGCTGACATTGGACTGAACGACGTGCTCGGCAACTACTCCCTGACCCTCATCGACAGCCTATCAACCCTCGCAATCCTTGCCGGTGGCCCTGCAGACGAGAAATATACGGGTTCTCAGGCATTAAGCGATTTCCAGGACGGAGTGGCAGAATTCGTCTTGCATTATGGCGATGGAAGACACGGCCCATCAGGCCAGGGCCTGAGATCCAGAGGCTTTGATCTCGACAGCAAGGTGCAGGTTTTTGAGACAGTAATCCGCGGTGTTGGTGGTCTGCTAAGCGCCCATCTATTCGCCGTAGGTGAACTGCCTATCAGGGGCTACAAACCAAGACCTGATTCCAACGTCGAGAGTGATGATCTTCTGGAGACGGCACCCATCACCTGGCCTGGAGGCTTCCGATATGATGGTCAGCTCTTGCGACTAGCTCTCGATCTATCCGAACGACTACTTCCAGCCTTTTATACCAAAACAGGGATACCCTATCCGCGCGTCAATCTGCGCTCTGGCATTCCTTTCTATGTCAACTCGCCGTTGCACCAGAATCCCGAAGACACGGAGCCCATCGTTGGCAATGCTGAAATCACGGAAACGTGCAGTGCTGGTGCAGGTAGCCTAACGCTGGAGTTTACTGTGCTGAGTCGTCTCTCTGGAGACCCGCGCTTCGAGCAAGTCGCCAAGCGTGCTTTTTGGGAAGTATGGGAACGCCGGAGCGACATTGGCTTGATTGGCAACGGCATCGATGCAGAACGCGGCGTCTGGATAGGTCCCCATTCTGGAATCGGCGCCGGCATGGACAGCTTCTTCGAGTATGCGCTCAAGAGTCACATTCTTCTCTCGGGGCAGGAGACGCCAAACATGACGCGGTCTCAAAGACAGAGCACGACAAGCTGGCTCGATCCCAACGCGCTGCATCCACCACTATCTTCAGAAATGCACTCGTCGGATGCGTTCCTGGAGGCTTGGCACCAGGCGCATGCGTCGGTGAAGCGCTACATTTACACTGATAGGAACCATTTCCCATATTACTCCAACAACCACCGCGCAACGGGACAGCCTTACACGATGTGGATCGATAGTCTCGGTGCGTTTTACCCCGGTCTGCTAGCTCTGGCTGGCGAAATCGACGAGGCCGTGGAGGCCAACCTCGTCTATACCGCACTTTGGACACGGTACGGCGCTATCCCGGAGCGCTGGTCCGTCCGGGAAACCAACGTTGAGCCAGGCATTGCCTGGTGGCCAGGTAGACCTGAGTTCATCGAGTCAACCTACCACATCTACCGAGCCACAGCCGACCCCTGGTACCTGCGCGTGGGCGAGATGGTCTTGCACGACATCAAGCGCCGCTGCTGGGTGGCATGCGGATGGGCCGGGCTGGAAAACGTTCTCTCGGGCGAGAAGCAGGACCGCATGGAAAGCTTCTTTCTGGGAGAGACAACAAAGTACCTCTACCTGCTCTTTGATCCAGAGCACCCGCTCAACAACTTCGACGCTGCCTACGTCTTCACGACCGAGGGACACCCTCTCATCATCCCGCGCAAAGCGCGTGGCTCAACGACACCTAGAAAGCGCGTTTCGCGCACAGCTCAGCAGAGCAACAAGGACGTGACTGTGTATAACTACTATGACAGCAAATTCACAAACTCCTGTCCGGCCCCGCGTAAACCTTTGGAGCCATTAGCTGGCTCCAACACGGCGGCCAAGCGCAACTTGTTTGACGTATCGCGTTTCACCAATCTCTACAACACGCCCAACTACCATGGTCCGCTGGAAACGGTCAGCATCAAAGACGAGGAAGAGGGGCTCATCACGCAGCACCGCGCAACATCCAACCACAGCGTCTTCCCGTGGACCCTTCCTCCAACCATGCTCCCGCACAATGGCACCTGCCCCGCGCCTGTGAACCGTATCCTGTCGTGGATCGAGTTTCCCTCGCAGGATGCCTCGGCGTCGCTGTTTTCACGCAGCGGCAGCAGCAGCAGCAGCCGTAGCACACAGCTGCTGTGGTACCAAAACGTGGGCCCCACGGTCGAGCAGGTGGACGGGCTGAAGCTGCAGCTCGAGCAGGAGCACAACGAGGTGGCCGGCGAGGACGTGTGGATCATTTCGCACGTGGCCGGTAAGACGGTCAACCGCCATGAAGACGTCATGTTCTACGCCGACCACGTGCGCCACTTTCGCGACGACGCCTTTTCTGTCCTCCGCCGCAAGGACATAGTGGACGTGGTGCTGCTTATCGAGCCCGACCCGACGCCGCTGACGAGCCGTGAGCTGCCCCGCACGTCGGTGCCGCTGCCGATCACCGGCTCCCTCGACGACACCACCAGCATCGACGCCGCCCCCGCCGAAAACGCCTCCTCGACCCGCAGAACAGCCGTCCGCGCCAGCGGTGAGCCGCCTGCTGCCGACGCCGACTCGCTCTTCCAGTCCATCCTCCGCGCCGTCTCCTCAGCGCTCGAGGGCAGCGCCACCACTAGCACACCGTCGCCTAGGCCGCCTCCCTTCCGCGACAGCGGCAGCGGTGATCACATCGCCGACGAAGAGGACGACGACCAGCACCCCGGCGTCTCCATCTACAGCTGGCTCGCCAACACGGCCAGCGGCGCCGGCGCATTTCCCCTGCCCAGCGTGCAAGACGCGCTCCTCCACAGCAGCCCCGGCTTCTCGGCCGCCGACCCGTCCGCTTCGTTCCCCTGGCGCCGCGTCTACATGGCAGGTCTTGCCTGTGACGGCCCGCTGCCCGATGACGCGCCGCGCCGGCACCAGGTCATTGTCATGCAGCGCGGCGGGTGCTCCTTTGGCGACAAGCTCGACAACATTCCCAGCTTCGCGCCCGGCGACGATGGCAGCTTGCAGCTCGTCGTCGTCGTGGATGAGGGCGGCGACGCGCACGACGCGCCGCGGCCGCTGCTCGCGACCGAGCAGCGCACGCCACGAGGCACGCCGCGCGTGCACGGCATCCCGATGGTGCTCATGCCGGGCGCCAAGGGCACGTACGAGCTGTTTCGGCAGGCGTCGGCGGTGGGGCTGCGGCGCAAGTACGTCGTCAAGAGCCAGGGCTACATGATTGAGAATGCAATTGTACTGTAGGGAGGTGGATGAGAATGGCAGAAATGATATTTGTATATAATGGAGAGACGATATATGTTTGTTCATATGTAAAAGTAGAGTTCAATGTTATAGATGCCTGTTTATAGGACGATGACGGACACAATATTGCAGGTGATTGTTTCCAATGCGCACAGATAGAAATGATTATTATTATGGTGCTTTTAGGCGCAATAATGAGCTCAACATACATAACGTTGGTGCTCAAGGCTCATGTTGGGCGCACAGCACGCATCTGCAAAACGGCGTGCCAATCTATGCCTTTTTGCGAGTTGCCCTTTCAAAGAATAAGGTGTGCACAAAGTAATTACATGAAACTAAACTTGCTACTCTTTTCCAACATGTTTGTTCTTCTCACATGATGATAACTTTTCGTCCGTATCTTCCTTTCTGTCTTTTTTTCTGTCTTGTCGTCGTGTGTACAGGAGAAAACAAGTGGGAACCAAATTGCATTTTCTCCATTGCTGCCCTGCTAAATGGGCGCCATTATATGCAGACGGTTGAATGTCGTGTCAAGGTTGTGGTGTATGTAAGGACCAGTCCCCAGGGTATTAGATGAGTCGGCATTGACGCTTTGTGGTGTATATGTGACAGGTGGAAGTGTCGCGCCAACGTATGTTTCTATTAGGTCGTAATCATGTCTATTGTTGAATGTGCGGGTCTCGAGTGACTCGTTGGTGCGCTTCGGGTGACTCTTTTTTTATTTGCTTAGGCATCCTCGAGGAGGATGGTTGCGGGAGCGGCTGGAAGCTTGTCGCGGCCGTTGAGGCCAGGAATCTCGAGGATGAAAAGGTAGCCCATGACTTGGCCCTTGAGTTGGGTGACAAGATCGGCAGCAGCCTTGGCAGAGCCACCTGGAGGACATGTCAGATGATGGGACAGTGACAGATGACGCGAGTAAATTACCCGTAGCAATAATGTCGTCGACGACAAGAACCTTTTGGCCCTCAGAAATAGCATCCTGCTGCATTTGGAAGAAGTCCTTGCCATACTCCTTGACGTACTCGGCGGTAACACAAGGACCGGGGAGCTTGCCCTTCTTGCGAACAGCAGCAAAGGGGACACCGAGACGCAGAGCGAGGCCGGGACCAAAGAGGAAACCGCGAGCATCGAGACCGACAATTACATCGGGTTTGGAGTTGGCAAAGGTCAGGGTGATCTGGAGCTCGAGGGCGTTGACGAGGGTGGCATGGGCTTCGGGGTTGGCAAAGAGCGGCATGATATCGACAAAGTCAATGCCGGGAATGGGAAAGTCCGGGAACTGGCGCAGATTGTTGCGAAGAATTACCTTTGCACTGGCGAGTTGGGCGGCGGTGGCGGAGGAGGAGGTGGGCTGTCTTCCCGAGGCATCTTGGGCAGCTGCGGGATCACTCATTGTAAGCTTGAAGTTGAGGTGGGAGCAAGATTCGATGGGAGGAGAAGGTATACGGTGGCGGGGGAGGGGAAAGTAAAGGGCAGTGCAAGGGGAAAGTCAAGTATCAGGTGGTGATTCGAGGCAGAATTTTCCAGACAGGAATGGTAAAGAGTGAAGGCGTTATGAGTTGATGGATGAGTGAATAAAACGGTAGAAGCGGCAGGTTTTAGGAAAAATAATGCACGGCGGGGAGCTTGGAGGGGTAGTTTCGGAGGCGGGCGGGCAGAGCAAACAGGAGGGAGAGAAAAGGTGAAAGGTGGGTTAAAAGCACGCACTTTTTCCTGAGTGGAACCCAAGCAACCAAGTCCAAAGCTAGGCTGGTAGGCTGGTGAGGCAAGTACTGAGCAGTTTTAGCAGGCGATAGGCAAGCTGATCCAATTCAGCCTGCAGATTGGACGCGCAGCGGACCGTCAAGGTGGTGGTGGTGCACTGGTGGTGTCGCAAGCAGGAGAACCGCCCCAGTAAAAAAAAAATTGCAAGTTGGCGGGCAGAGACGAGTCAACAAACGGAGGCGTGCGGGCAGCTGGCAGCTGGCAAAAAAAACAACCGGCCGGCAAAAGTGCAAACGCGCAGTAGAAAGCTGGATGATGCGAGAAGAAGAAAAAGGGAACTCAAGGAAGAACGAGGAGAAAATAAAATAGGGCCTCGATAGGAAGGGACCCGGGTCCCAAGGTTGTAGATAGCCAAATACCTAGGTATCAGCCAGCTAATGCACAATCCAGACAGCACACCCAGAGACTACAGGCAAAAGTGCATGGTTGTGAGCGCAGGGAGAGGGGTTGGTGTTGAGAAGAGACAGAGATAGGGAAGACGTGATGGAAAAAAGGGCCAGCCGGGCTGCATAATGTAAGAAAAGCGAGGGGAGAAATCAGGCATAAAACGCAAAGTACACTCACTAGCTCTCATTGATGTGGTCGCATGTAATAAGCGCAGAAGCAAAAGGTCGGTGTGAGTGTCAATACTTTGGTTTTCTTTATGTTCGCTCGTGCCTGAGGAAACGCAATGGCAGGATAGGCTGGCTGGGCAAGCTGGCTGGTGGGATGGATGGATGGATGGATGGATGGATGGATGGATGGATGGATACGCACGGAGGAGGCATGAATCAGGCCGAGCCAAAACAAGCAAGGATGGCAGCAAAAAATTCATGGAAAAGGAAGGCAACTGAAAAAAAAAACACTTAAAAAAAGACTAAAAAAAGAATCATTTCATGCTGTTCCTGGTTTTACCGGCGGAGAGAAATGCCCATCATACGGAGTACAGGGCCCGAGTATCCGTACGGATACAGCATAATAATAAAGTACAACACGCTGGCCTACGCAGCCATGTAGGTACTTGTACTCTGCTGTTTGGCCGTGCATGGATTTACGCAGGACCGAGTCAATCATTATCTGCCAAATTTTTAATTACTTCCCAATTTGATGAATCAAGCTTTTTCACCCTGCCATGCATGTAACATGCCCGTATCGTCTCGGTTGTTGTGCAGCAGGCTGATGTTGCCAGCCAGCGTGTTATCAACAGATTGAGCCACCGCCGCCGCCGCCTTCACACCACAAGAATATCCACGGCGGTTCACCTGCACAAAATGAACAAGAGGCAGTCGAGAAAGAAAAAGACGTGGTGACTCACCTCCCTTTGATTTCTCCCTTGTCCAGCCAAGAAAAGCTCGAGGGAAATAACTGGTAAATAATAAAACCGTTTTTGACTCGCACCAAATTCTCGGCTCCCTCGACTCCGCGGGGGGGGGAGGGGGGGGGGGCCCTTCTTTTTTTCCCCAATTCTCCATGCCCATGATGCCGTCCAAACACAGCGCCGGGGCCGTTACACGAGCTCAATCTGATGGCCAGCCACAGCGGGGCCCAATATTTCAGGTGGCCTGCACAATGGGTTTTCGCAGAGCAAGTCCTTACAAAGAGCAACGAGCCGAATGCAAATTCTCTTCGTCATGCCTTTGAGTTTCTTGTCCCTCTGTTTTCGATACAGAAAATTATTAGTCAGAAGAAAAATAAGCCAAAACACGGCACGTCAAAGAAAGGTCGCAAGACAAGAAGCCCACCCTGCGTCAAGATGGAAACGGCCCGGCTTACCACACCAAAATCAAAGCTTGGGCGATCAAGGTTGTATCAGTAGCCTCGATGCTTGTAGGCTGTCATGCCAATCTGCCTGTCCTTAGTGCAGTTGATTGAAAGTTGGGTTTTTTGATCTTGTATTATTTCATTCGATCCAACTATTGCTTAATGCTATCTTTTAGCTTCATCACCCTATTTCCCGTCAATTATTGCAGGCAATTTGTATGTGCTCTCCCCGTTGTACCTTAATTAGTCCACCACCAAGGCAGTTGACAGCTACATTATTGTCTGACAAGCTCCACCGCATCCTAGAGGCAGCAGAGGCCGACGACGAACATCTTGCCATGCTTCAAAGTGTTAAGAAATTACATTACAGCAGCTCATCAAAATTTCAACCTGACGAAACAACTACCTCAGGTCACGTAATCTGACTGACCGACGCTTCTGCATTGCTGCCATCGGAGTAGAGGGCCGCGATCGACGATCTGTAGCCTCTTTCAAGATTTGGGCGCGCAAGCACACTGCCTCGTCAACCGCTGCACACAGAGCATGACGGTATCGGCAACATGAGCTTGTCACTTGTCACGAAACTTACAGTTGTGGCATTTGAGTACTTGCCCGATGAACTTTGGTCAAGTAGACGGTCTCAATGACTAGGCGGGGAGGTGAATGGTCTCATGGGGTCCAGAATTATCTCGCTTGATAGGTTATCGGTAATGGAAATAAGAAAGTCATTCCCTGTATGGTCTGAACGCGCTGTATTACTTGGGCCAGATTGTTGCAAGAAGTTTGAATCAACCAGGCCCAGCCATTGGGGCCCTCCTAGTGTGGGCAGATGCGGTCTGGATAAACTATTTACCAACCTGCTGGGCAGTCCTGTCACTATTCCCCCAATCGCTTCTACATATAAATACAGAAAAGAAGAGTAAATAGCACAGAAACCCCTCTTCTTAACACACACGCGCGCGCACACAGCAACCATTGGTTCTTCCTCGCAAACCCATCACCATCATTTCCCGCCTAACTAGCTCAGTCAACCCAAAAGATGAGTTCGCCTGCCAGCGACCATTACTACAGTTACCACTGCAAATACTCCAACCACTGCGGCGGCTGGGTATGGCGCGAAAACACAGCCTGCGTATTTTGCCTTGTAAGCGTCTTTTTTCTGCCGTCTCTCCGCCCTCGTTTTAGCTCTCTAGGCCCTTCTGACCGTGTTTTGCGTCTCTCAAGAGTAACTTATCAGTCGGGAATAGTTAGTTGTCGACCTAGAGCACTTGTCGACTGGCTCGGTGACCCGCCATTAGCCCTCATCATCGGCTAATGTTGCTCTCGATGACGCTGCCGAGCAGCCTGCTTTGACCTACTTCCCTTGTCTATTTATTCATTCATGTATTTCAAGTCGTCCCCGGTACGCCCTTGACCTCTAGCCTGCCCACCCCCGCCGTCAGACACGGGTTTTAAGGCTTCGCGGGAGGAGCCGGGCGGGTTTACCAATAATTAGCGCCCCTCTCCTTGGCCGCCATAATAACTAGGTAGTAATAATAACAACTAGTATTACTCCGTACAACGGGCCGCAATATCGCCTGGCCGAGAACCGCTGCATTGCTTGGACTTAACTATTTATTAGCCTGTTCTTCTCAAATACAACTACGCAACCACGCTTGCGCAGTGAGAATGCCGCGTCTAGGTTTGCCACGCCAGGTGCGCAAATACCTGAGCCTAAACCTCCTACTTGTTTGCGCTCCTCTGGGCTTTATCGCCTCGACGTATTCGTGGAATCCCATTGCCGACTTTCTCTTCAACTTTCTCGCCATCATCCCGCTATCAGGGCTGATTTCGGATGCGTCAGACACGCTCAGCGAACGCTGGGGCGGTTTGGTCGGCGGCCTGGTGAATGCGTCGCTGGGAAATACAGTTGAGCTCATTGTTAGCGCTTGAAAGAATAAGGGCAATCAATCGAGGTCGTGATGGGCTAACCCGCCCCCTTTTTCTTCTTCCAAAATCTAGGTCGGACTCCTCGCCATTACGCAAAACAATGTGAGCGCAGCGCAGTCTGTCATGATGGGCAGCATCCTCAACGACATTTTACTGGTACAGGGGATATGCATCATTGTCGGCGCCCGCTCCAAAGGCGTCATCGTCGTCAACTCGGCCCTCGTCGACTCGCTGTCCTCGCTCATGCTCGTGGCCACCATGGCCATGGTCCTTCCCACCGCGCTGTACGCCGCCATCCCCCGCGCGCACAGAAAGGGCGCGGGCATGAAGCAGCGCATCGTGTCCTTTAGCCGCGCGACCAGCATCGTCCTGCTGCTTATTTACCTGGCGTACCTCTATTTTCAGCACAAGACGCACCGTTCTTTATTCGAAGATGGACAAGACGGCGGTGATGACGATGCGGCTAGCGACCATAGCGATGACCTCGTCCCCACTTCGCAGCCGTTGTCTCAGGGCGAGGCCACGCGGGATTGCGAGAGTGGCGCAGACTTGGACAGCACTCCTTCAATGCAAGACATCTCCATTGTCGTTTTCACTTTGGTCTTGAGCTCCCTCGCCATTGGCGAGTGCGCATATAACATCGTGCAGCGGCTTGATGAGATTGTCCAGGCATTTGGCGTGAGCCAGACATTCATCTCCCTGGTCATCATTCCGCTCGCGAGCAATGCCCCGGAGATGACGCAGGTGTTGGCGGCTGCAAAGAAGCAAAAGATTGACTTTGCCATTGCTGTCATTGTCGGTAGTATTCTGCAGATTGCGCTTTTCGTGTTACCTGCCCTTGTCATCATTGGCTGGTTCATCGGCCGCAACATGGATCTCTACTTTGAAATGTCGCAGACCTGTGTCTTGCTCTTTGCCATTGTGCTGGTGAATCAGGTTCTACAGGATCGACAATACACATACCTCCACGGTATGATGTTTCTTTGCGTGTAAGTCTGCCAGTGTGTCGATGCAATCATGCAGTGCAATTACTTATTTGGTTGTTTATTCATCTAGATATGCAATCATTGCGACGGCCTACTTTGTTGAACCCTTTCATTAAAATTACAAGACGCTGGCTTGGGGCGAGCTATCTGGAGTAAATTCTGGTATCGGCCGAGCACCATTGGCAAAATCTGGTCGGACAAAAAAGACAATGGCCATGGAGACGTATCTAGAAGCAGCAAGTCAGAAAACGAAAACGAAATTTTCCGAGGTGGGTGGGTGCAGCACATACGTTCCCATGAGCATACAACTCTCGAAATATGTAGTCTTGCCGTAGCGGACAAGAAATGTCATAATGGTGACGGAGAGAACAAAAACAACCGCGTCAAAAAGGCCGAATACGAGCATCATTGGCTGGTCTAGGGCCCAGCCGAGGAAGACAAGTAGCGGTATGTTGAATAGCAGTGTATCGAGGACGTTGGTCATTACAGAGCGGATGGAAAAGTCGAGACGGCTCATGCGTGCACCGCCAGTTTCCTCGGCCCGGGCGTGGCGGATGATGCTGACAGACTTGGCGGAGCTGACAATGAGTGGCAAGACAACAAAAGCGACAAATATCTTTGTGATGTGCAGGCTCTCCGCAGCTACATTCATGCTGCGCAGCAAGAAAACGGCACAGACGACTGTACAAGACAAGCTGCCAAGCAAGCTGACGCCCAGCGCAAAAGTTCCAGCGGCGCTTTGCTGCTGCTTCGAGTCGAGTTGCGTATTCGTGCGGCTGTCAGGATTAAACTGCAGGGCGCCTGGGTTCACTGGGAAGAACTGGCCATGGGTGACGAAGCGAAACGACAGGTAGGTGAAAAAGAGAAGGACGAGAGCAGCGGCAGTCATGTGCGAGAGATTGAGGATACCGCGGTCAATGGCTTCGGGGGATTCAAGACCTCCATCACCGGTTGTGAGAGACATGACTGTGGGAATGACAAGGCAAAAGGACGTGACCATGACTAGGGAGGACATGATGCTGGTTCTGCTCTTGCTGAAGACGGCGTCTTTTTTGCCGTAGCTAGCATGTAGAAAGCTGCCACCAAGGACCTGTAAAAAAGGTTGTGAGAAATGCATATTCGGATTTGTCTCTTGTCCTGGTCATTGCACTTACAAGAAGCGCATAATTCAGTATAATGCCAATCATGGTTTGTTGGACGAGAGCGCTCTCGCCATGGCCCAGTGCCACGGCGCTAATCTATCGTGGCCGCCACAGTTAATTTAGCGATTTGATTGCATTGACCATGTGGTGGTCAGCAGCAAACACAGGGTTCTTAAAAAACTCACGAGAAATTCTGTAGAATTTCCGCCGACTGCACGGAAAAGCCCACCCCACACCCTAGCATTCTTCGTCATGGTGAGGACAGTGAGAATGTTTAGCGCCGCCAAGGGCACCAAGGCCGCGGCGTTGAGGACAAAGACGAGCGCTGCGGGCATGTGCGGCACCAGCGACAGCACAATCGCTGCCGGCACGGCGAGCAGCAGAGGTTTGCTCTCACCAATGTAGTCGTCGGTCAGGATCGCGGCGAGCTGTCCAAACGTGTCTGAACGGCGCAGCCCGGGCGTGGGGTCGCTGGCCGCCCGTCGCGCATCACGGTCGGCACCACCATCCGTAGCTGGACCAGCGGTTGCGTCGGCCGAAGGGGTCCGATGCGAAGTGGAAGAAGAAGAAGAGGCCGCAGCAGCTGGCGTGGACATTGAGGGTTGGCTGTGGCGTTGACGGAACGCGGCGTTGGGGGAAGCCATGATGGAGGCAAGGCGGTAGGCGAAAAGACGGGCAATATCCACAGCGGCCTAGTTTTAGCGAGGATTCCAGATCCGCACAACGTCTTGGCGTGCGATGATGATTTGTCCCGAAACTTGGTTGTGAGAGCTGTGGGCATGATAAATCTACTTTGGCCGTGCGGCGGCGTGCGCTGTGGGGTTTGGGATGGGACAAGGCCGTCAGCAGGCGTTAAATATTATTGACATTCAAGAGGGTGCCCTTGCTGCTGCGCCTTGCAACATGTTCCCTGTCTGACTGGATGCATTGTGTCGTCTTGATTAATCCCACAGCCAACCCCCAACTGCATTCCCCGAGTTGTTTCTCCCCGTCCTAGCGCCCGAGTGCTTTCCATCTCTTGGCAACATTGCTTTGCTCGTTGCTCGCTCGCCACGTCGAACCCGTCTTCGATCCTGGCAAGCGTGTGCTGGCCACCATGATGGATTCCAATCATGGCATTTCGCAACATGCCGCCGACACGACGCCGCTATTACCAGACACAAGCCGCTATCAGCCCAAGAGCGCAATCACCGCGTTTACAGACGAGCTGGTGTATGCCACCAAGGCCACTTTACAGTGCAGCGTCACCAATATCCTGCTAATCTGTTTGCCGCTTGGTCTTTATGGCACCGAGTGGGGGTTTCCTGGCTGGGCCGTTTTCGTGCTCAATTTCCTCGCCATGCTCCCGCTGGCCTCTATCCTTACCTTTTCCACCGAGCAGCTTGCTGCCATTGTCGGGTCCGTCGCGGGAGGCCTGATCAACGCCACATTCGGCAATGCCGTAGAGATGATCGTGGGTAGCGTCTGCTGCAGCCGTTTGCATCCATCGTCGCTAACCGTGAGACGCCTAGGTTGGCATCAGTGCCCTCAAGGAGGGAGAAATCGGCATTGTACAGTCCAGCATGATAGGAAGTATCCTATCCTCGATTCTATTGGTATGTGACCGTACTCTAGTTACGTCATCCATGCTAAAGCCCTTTAGATTCTTGGCTCGGCCTTTTACCTCGCCGGCCAAGACAAGCAGACGGTCCATATCAATGTCGATGTGGCGGGTATTCTCACCTCGCTCATGGTCATTTCATGTACCTCTCTCATTCTTCCCTCGGCGCTTCGTGCTGGCGACCTCGTCACGGAAAGCGCAGACGGCAGCACTGCTGATTACATCTTGACTCTCTCACGCAGCACATCCGTCATTCTTCTCATCTTCTACATCTTGTACGTCTACTTTCAATCAGTCACGCACGCAGATCTTTTTGCCGAGGAAGAGAGCGACGACGGCAAGAAGCTGCACGCAGTGTCCAGCTGTGCAGTGCTGATTCTTGCCACTCTTGGTATTGCCTCGAGCTCCGATGCCCTTGTCGACAGCATTGACGGGGTCGTTGAAGCCTTGGACATCAGTCGCAGCTTCATTGGCCTCATTATTGTTCCAATCGTGGGCAATGCGGGCTGTTTTGTGGGAACTGTGCAGTGGTCGCAAACCGGTCGCATCAACTTGGCTATATCCGTCATTGTCGGCGCGACGCTTCAAATTTCACTATTCGTTACTCCGTTTCTGGTCATTGTCGGCTGGATTATCGGCAGAGACATGTCATTGCAATTCGACACATTCGAAACGATTGTCCTGACCATGTCGACCTTGGTGGTCAGTTGCTTGGTGCGTGGAGGAAAGACGAATTACTTTGAGGGCATGCTGCTAGTTGCTACGTGAGTTGGACTTGAAACTTGCACTAGTTATTTGGTACTGACAGATGCCTAGATACACCATAATTGGCGTCGCTTTCTTTGTCCACCCTGACGACGTCTAAGCTATAGCTTTTCGTATCTATGCATCTAGAATTTTGAATACAAGAATATTCGGGGTCTGCGATAGACTGGGCCGACGTGATAAGAGGAAAAGAGCGTGGCATGAAAAGTCATTTGCAAGGTTCAAAACAGTTGGCCGTTGCCTTTACCGGCCCCGTTAGAAAGTTTGCCGCAACTCGGCACGTCCCGCCGCTAAAGGGCTGATCTACGTATTGAGCGAGTCATTTAAATAGCATGCGACGGGTTGCTGTTGCCTTTGAGAGAGCTCCCAGGCAAAATGATGCACTGCTCAGCATCGTCATTCATCAGACACAAGACACATTGACTGTGATGCAACCTCTTACAGGGGGCCGCCAGTAATTTCGAGCAAATCGCCACCTCAATTACCATACATTAGGAGGGTAGGTCAAGTAAAGATCAAATGCTTATTATTCTTATTAGAATACTGGAGTCAAGATACCTAGAGCATCTGCTTTTTTTTAGTAGGTACTCACTTCAAACTGCCTGGAGGCGGGATCATTGCACGGGTACCTTGACGCTACCTACGGGCCAAGCCAGTTGTTTGCTTTCTAGGTAGGTACCTAGTACTAACCTACCTCCTACTAGTATTAACTGAACCCCTTCCTTGGGTGCGCCAACCTCAACCATGGCTTTCTGCTAGGCCACCAAGTTTCCTCCAAACACTCTTTTCTTTCCTCAGGTACCTACCTATCTTGCGCATTCTCCTTGTGCACGCTCGTGTCTTCTCGGCCATGCATCTCGGCGAGGCCATCGGCACGGCGTGCGGTGCCTTTGCTGCCACCAACATTGACGACATATTCGTCCTCGTCACCTTCTTCGCCGAGTCGGCCACCAGCAAGCGCATGTCGCCCCTCAACATCATTATTGGCCAGTATGTCGGCTTCACAGCCATCACCATCATCAGTATGATTGGCTTTGGCATTTCTCTTGCCCTGCCCTCGGAACCAATAGGCTTTTTGGGCTTTTTGCCCATGCTGCTTGGCTTCTGGGCCCTCTTCGACATGCTTCCGTCACGCGCTGGCGACGACCATGAACAAGAGGACGAGCATTTTCGAATGACCAACGCGACGCGCATCAAAGTCGTCATCAAAGTTGCCACGATTACCCTCATCAACGGTGGCGACAATATCGGCACATATATTCCGCTCTTCTCACAGACCCGTGGCGCTGAAATCGCAGTCTACGTCGTTGTATTCTACATAGGCGTTGGCGTGTGGTGCTTGGCAGCCTGGCTCATTATGAAGCAAAAGCACATTCTGATGGTGGCGCAGAAATACGCAGAAAAGTTTATTCCTTTTTTGTACATGGGCTTAGGCGTCTTTGTCATTGTCAAATCACACTGCTATCCATGGTCGATGGACCATATCAACCGAAAACTACCCTCGCATCCCGGCCGATTGATACTCGCCCTCTGCACGACGGCGTTTCTGATAATATCCATTGGTATCATGTTTGCCATTAAGTGGTCGAGTAGGCAAGAGGGGTCCGCTGCAGAGGCTGCCGCAGAAACGGGCGGCGACGCTACAGAACTGCCAGAGGTCGGCCCCCGGCCGTCGACAGAAAGAACACGGGCTGGTGATGAGTCAAGTCCGGCATCTGAAAAGCCGACTACGCCAAACAAGTCACTGACCAGTACAATCCTGCTAGAAGACGACAGAAAACGAACACCACCTTAGCATGGGCTCATATCAAAATCAGAATTTGCACGCTGCTCATCACCGCCGTCGCGGCCTCTATATCCCCCGTGTGATACGCATTTCTTTTAATTCCACGGTACCACTCGCACCTATCCAAGCATGATGGGGGCATCTTCTTGCATATAATATTCTCTCACTTGTCTCTTGATCCAGAGTGTTACGTTGAGTGCCAAGCCGTGAAATAGCAGCGACAGCGCAAGCGCAACGTAAAACGGCAGGTGCACAAAGCAGACCATTCTGCAAGCAGCCAGAAGAAGGGGCGAAGATGCAATCCAGAGCAAACACACGGCGGTAAAAGCTTTGCCCTCGGCCAGATCCGTACACGGTGACGGGATAGCGCCGACGTCCCGTAGACCTGTCGTAGATAACGATGTCATCCTGAACCATACTAGCGGATAGCCCTTACTTATAGGACCCTCGATTATCAGCGGTGCCAAGGCATCCATGAAGCAGAAGGGCTGCGGGATCACGAGAGTCTCTGTGGTGGGGACGAGGACGTGGAAGCGAATCTTTCTCCCAGCATCCCCCAAGCTCTGGACCAGAGTCACCCGCTCGCACAGCATCCAGCGTGCGAGGACAAAGAGATTATGAGATACACCGGCAAATTCCAGTGGAAGAGGGCCTTCCACATCGTACATCCGCTGAAAGGCTCCCATCCAAGCTGTGTCGGGATGAAAGACGAAGAAACGATGCCCGTACTTGTCACTGCTATTCTCGCTGCATTTCAGAGCAACAAAATCTCTGACGGTCCGCGCGAATGAGAAGGGCGTGTGCAAGCTCATCGGTACCAAGTTTTCCGGTGACAGAGGTAGCAGGCTCGCCATGGTCCGCAAGTGGCTGTGAACTTGTGTTCCTTGATAGGTTCGGTATGGACGCGCCGCAATTGGTCCGAGTGCAAATAGGGCCTTGGTTCGCAGTTTCATCTCTGACGAGCCTGGCGGCATCCACATGCCCATTGAGTTGTGATCAAGGAGTACTTGGTTTGTCGCTGCTGTCGACGTGACCGAGGTACTCATTTGTCCCCGGGAAGAAAGCCATAGCCACAACGATGATGCATCATGTACAAGGGTGAATATGCTATCTCTCCAATCCACATAGTTGCCGACGAAGTAAAGAAATATGCTGGCGGAATAGAAGAATTCCCACATTGAAAGGGACTGTAAAAGGCTAATTGAGCAGTAGGAAAACGATTCTGAGAGCGGTTCGCTTGCGATGAGTGGTGACTGGTTATCGTGTCGCTGCCTTATCTTTGCCCAATTGCTGAGATGCAGCGTTTGCAGTATCAACTGAGACATTGCATGTCGGTATACGGATTCATCGGTCACTTCGACGATATCTCAAACCACACCGCCAATCTCTGCCAGCTCTTGACATGGCGAGTTCAAGTTTTCCAGGGATCGAAATACTCAATCTATAATGCAGAAAAGCTTCGCCAAACTGAAGCGCATTCTCTCGAAAACTACTCGGTCAATACAGTGCACCGCCTTTCCCAAGGGGTCAACCGGTCCCTGCTGAGCGCAAAGTAATGTAGTCACAATAGCATATTATTGATAACGACTGGCTCGTTGAATTGAAAGTGATATATTATTTTCTCTCGTGACTATTTGAAGAAGAAAAAAAAAAACATTGCATCATCTCAAAAGAACTTACTCTTGAGCGCTCCCACGACGAGGCCACGCTTCTGCTTGCCCATATACTTATTGACGTCATCTGCCCAGCCCTGGCTCTGGGCCTGCAGATTGTCCATGCTGTCGCCCATGATATTCAGCTTTTCTGTCCGTTCGGCCAACTGACGAGATAGGTACGAGCCCCATCCTTCTTGTGCACTGCCCGCGACAGAGCTTCCTGCGGCGCCTCCTTGCCGGGCCGCTCTCTGCTCTGCAGCAGCAGCCTCGAGCATGCGCTTGCTCTGTGGCCGATCGGGTCCACCAACAAGGATGTCAAGATCAAGGACCGACACATATTGCGTTCCAGAAATCCATTGCATATTGGAGATGATCGGCCGCGGTGGGCACACAAGCTTTGGATTAATGAGCACGTCTGGTGAGTCTTCCAGAGCCTTGCCAGTACCCCAGACGTGAATAACCTCTAATTCACTGGGGCCAGTCCAAGCAAAGATGTCACCCGTCTGCGTTACTACTGTTTCGGTCATTCTAGTGGGGTCCACGGTGGGAAGACCAGCCCTGCCGATTTCTTTTAGAGTTGGAATGGAAAATGCTCGCGCGGTACGGTCACCAAACACCGCGACGATAGCGTAGCCTTGTAGCTCAAGTTCTGCGACAGACGCCGCGTCACAGAGCAGGTTGTCGAATTCCTTGGACGCGCCCTTTGAGTTTGCGGGGTGGAAGATACGGATCTCAGTCTGCGTGACGGCCACAACAGCACCGTCGACCTGTCGCCCTTCGCGCAGACCAGCCACAGTTTGCCCAGTCGCCGCAGCAGGTCTGCCTGTGTTGACGTCAATGGCGTTGAGAGAGATCACTCTGCTGTCAAGGGCCAAGACACCGGCTAGCTGAACCGAATACGTACCGTTGGCGGCAGGGAGAAGTTTAAAAGTGATGATCTTGCCGATATTGGTGCCAACGAAACAGCATATGCTAGAATATTTATCATCGTCAAGGGTCATGACTCCAAATTCCATGACAACAGGCCACTCCTTCTGGGGCGCAGAGTCAGAGCGACTATGGGCTCCCTTGAAAAGCGAGCCGCGCTTTGCCTGCTTGGCGAAATCGGTCATGGGAGCTTGGTATATTATTTGCGGACCGCGCAGATCGATGATGGTGAGGAATCCGAGCTCAGATCCTACAGCAACAAAGCCAACATTTGAAAGCTTCACGGCAGTGATTGGTCCCATCATCATCTCATACAAAACAAACGGTTGCAGGCCCTCGCGAAGACTGGGCTCTGCTCGAGAGCTGATATCAGTCAGGCTTTTGGGATTGGGGTCGATAGGAGGCAATTCCGACTTTCCGTGGAATCGATTCTTTCCCCATCGGAATACAATCGCCTCGCCTGTTCTAGTGCCAACAACGAATTCACCAGTGTTGCTCGCCATGCTCATGCATGAAACATCAACGTCGTCGTAGCGATCAAGCGCACGGGCGATGTCAACCTGGATAGGTTGCGCGTTTTCGATCTCGTCAGCATGGCCCGAATCCCAAATGCGAATTATGCTATCAGCGTGGGCTGCTTGAATGATAGTTCTCTCCTCGAAACGTTTGCGAGGTCTGGCGCCTTCTGCGCCACCCTTGAGAATCGGTTCTCCCTGGTCTCTCTTTTCAACCATAGACAGCCATCTAGGCCGCTCCAGGCTGGAGACATGTACCTTGGTGATGAAGGGGTGCACGAAAAAGGTTGAGGGGTGAAGTTGGTTCGTGGGACTGATCGGGTACCCGGATGGGAAGCTCAGAGTAAGAAGCTCACCGGCACTCAGCAAGGAGAGAACAGCTATTGGATCCTGTGCACCATGGAAGTGTGGCGAAGAGCGTGGGATAAGAAGAAAATCAGTGGATTGCGCTCCAGGCGGCAGCGTCAATGAAATGCTATGCTTTCCATGGAAATAGTTTGCAAGGAACTGCCAAGATGACGTCGCATAAACAGGAGTAATGCCGAGGTCGATGAAGGTTAGACTATTTTCTCCAGACGTCGAGGGGTGACCTCCAGCGATAAGAAGGCCAGAGTCATCACAATTCTCCTTGCAACACCATGCTATTTTGATATATGGCTCAAGAAGAGTCGGCTGAGCAGGGCCCGTTGATGGTAGTTCGATTCCGGTAGCGGTGAGAGTCCGTGCCAGCACAATCTTAGAGTCTTTCAGGTCCCAGAAGACCAAACTGCCATCATCGTGGGCAGTCAAGATAAATGTACCAGATGGGTGCCACAGGGCATGTGTAAGTCTTGGCTTGCGAATCGTGTCGATGCCGGCTCCGTTTCCTCCAGGAGCACCACGTGGAACAACGTATTCGAAGTATTGCACCGGTTTATTCTGCTTGAAAGAGTATACGACGGCCCCGTGTGTATAGCCAATGAGCAGCTTTCCCACATCGCGCGGATGCATGGCCATGCAGACCAAGGTTACAGCTCGCGCGCCAGGTTCCCTGTCCTTCCAGAAGTTGGGAAGCCTGAATGAGCGCGAAAGCGAGTGGCGATCAAGATCGTATGCCATAACATCGCCGTTCTGTAAACCGATAAATGCCCAGTCCAGCATTGGATCAACAACTAGGGCCGCCACGGATCCGGCCACCACCTGGGCGCCAGCCCGGGTACCGGTATCCAAGTCCCACAGTCCGATTTCATTTCTCGTGTCGAGGCTGACAATGTGGTTGGCGGAGAAGTGCAGCATACGAAACGAGGTGGCGCGCGGCGGTTGCAGCACCTTTTGCACTCGGCGCTGACCAAAGATGTAAATCTTTCCCACGCCGAATTTGCTTTCGCTCGTACCGATCGCAAGAAGTGATTGAATTGGGTCGTAGGCAAAGCAACTAGATTGATTACATTAATTGTCAGAAGGCCGCTTCTGTTGTCTTGGTGGTACATGGAGGGGCAAATGAGCCACAAACGTACCTGATCTGAGAGTTGATGCCATAACGAGCTTGAGTGTCAGGCGTGAACAACTCAGGTCGGATGCTGGCAGACAAGTCCTTCTGGATGCCTGCCTGCTTTCCTCGTAGAAAGCCCGCCATGATGCCGTTTGAAATAGAGATGCAAGGTCAAAGTTCCCCGCCAAGTTCCGGTCTTGTCGCGCATCTCTAATTCCTAGTGGGGCAGCACTGCCTTATTGCGCCTCATTGCTGTGGCAGTAACACTCTCGAATAACTTGGGTCTTTCTGTATTTCAGCTACCAAAACTGGCTAAGGCATCTAGCAAAAAACTGTCCTCCGCCGCCACCCACCACCAATAGTGTCATCGTGGTCAAGCCACGCCATCCCCATTTTCATCCCCAACTTCATCTCCAAATTCATCGCCTTTTGTTTGCCACCCATCTTGCCCTAGGTCTAGATGTACCACATGGTAGATCTGAAAAAGTTCCTCTGTCTTTCTTCACCTGCCGCAGGTGCTTCACCGAGTTTGCCACCCAGCGGCAATAGTTTTGGCGCGTCTGTTGCTACTGGCATTTCGGCAAGGTGACCCTTGGCTTCTTGATCGCGGGCCATCTCATGCCCTTTTCCACCTTGCTGGAAGCCGGCACTACTGTACTGGTCTTCATGGGCTCGAGCCCGATCGCCAGCGAGATGCGCGTAGTACACAGCCGGGTGCAAGGACACCGGAGTGGTTGATCTTGCGTACGAGTAGCTCTGATGATAAATCATCTTCTGCAGCTCATTAGCGGGCATCTTCGCTTCGTCCATGATGACAGTGTAATGGACTGGGCGTGCTGTTCCTTGAATGGCAACATGGGAACAAAGATAAAAGTCCCACATGAAGGGGTGCGTGACCTCTTTCTCAACAAGTGTTCCAGGGAGAGCATTGCCGTTTCTGTCTCCCTTTTGTGGGAAGAACCGGATATGGTGGCGCTTTGTGGCCACAATGACCGTGAACTGGGGCATTGTCTGGGTCGGAGCAGCGCTACGCAAGTAACGCTTGATCTCATTGACCTCCTGCTCGATGACATGGGCGAACTGGCCTTCGGAAACACCATCTCGGAAGTAGATGATGTGTTTCGGGAAGGCGAGATGATTCGGCCTCCAATGTGCTAACAACTGGCCGAACATAAAGTTGACGTTGCTCGGCGTCAACATCTCAGTTCTATACCCATTGGTTTCGACGGCAGCAGCATACCGGTTGGCATCCCGATCAACAGACATGGTCATGGCTGCAACAGAGGCTGTGACACCTCCCGGGGCGGCGTGAGAAACATCGACTCCAATAATCATGGTCGGACGGGACTCGGGAAAGTACGTGGCCGATTTGATCTTCCAAGGGGGAATGGTGCGGGCAGTCGCGCCTCCGAGTTTGGCGTTGACTTTCATGCAAACGTTCGAGTGGTACTGGCCGTTATTTTCGGCCACAGCTCTCCCGTTCACAACTTGTGTGAGAATTCCAAACCGGCAGTCCGCCGACTTTTTGAGACGCATATAATGAGGACTGTTCTTATGTTGCACCACAACAAAAATCAGTTGCGGATACCCCTTCGTGCTCAGAAGTTGAGTATATGCCCAGTGAAGGGACTGAGCAACATCTCTCGCCGCATTCCCGGGAGGGGTGAGGAGCATGGGGTCTGCGCCACACTTGCCTCCATGGCCTATGAATGTGGTCTTGAAGGTTTGCGAAAAAGCCTTCAGTTGAGGCAGTTGTACACAATTGTCCAGGACCAAAAAGCCCCAGCTCACCAGCGGGGCGACGTTCTGCTTCCAGAACTTTTTTCCTCGAAGATCCCAACGGCCAGAGAACTTCGGGTCCGCGGTACCTGTTCCAAAGTTCACTGCTGGAGGAGCGAGAACTTTAGCATCGACCTTGGTGAACTGCGGGTCGAACTGTACCCCGTAATGACGTAAAAAGGGGTCATTAGGGATTTGAAGGTCGTTTACATGCGATTGAATGTCAGCCCTTCTCTCCTTTGGTCTCGTAACCGCAATCTTGATCATGGCGGCCGTCTGGTCTGGATTGAGCTTGAATGGATATCTCTGCATGGGCTCCAGGAAAGCAAACTCCATCGGAATATAGCAAGCTTTGCCAGCATCGATCAGAGGAAAATTTCCAAAACGAAGGAAAGCGTTGTATTTCTTTTCGAAGTACTGCGCGACAGAGACTTGCTGACCATCATGTTCAAACTTGACATTTCGGGCGGTGCCGCCTTCAGCTCCGTAATTTTGACCGAAGACGATGTCCTGAATAGTGTACACCTTGTCTACCGCAGCGGTGCGATTTGGATGACGGACTTTGAACTTCAATCTGCGAAGCTTTCGAAGTTGCTTGAAGGCATCACTGGATTCCCAGCGGCCACTCTGTCCACCACTGATGGGCTTAAGCTGATTGCTCAGATCAACTGGTGATAGATTGCGCCAGCGTCGAGGCTCAGTAGCCGCGAGAAAATTGCAAAGTAGCCTGTCAACGGTCTGGTTTCCAACCCAAAAACAGGTGTTTGCGATGTCTGCGTTTAATGCAAGACCAACGCCGCCTCGGTTTAGGTTGTGACTGAGTCTGACAGAGGCGTAGGTGCCCTTGTGCACCTCAACGAGGGACCCGTCCATCAAAGGGCGACCCTTGGCTTGAAGTTTGTAAAAGTTTCTCTTGATGGCCAAGAGATTCTGCGAGGGCCACTGTCGAATCAAGTGATCCACGAAGTTCAAAGCTTCACTGACTGCGTTGTTGAATTGAACACGTTGTTCAAGATATCCTTTCAGAGCTGCCATCTGGACCTCTGTTGTCTTTCTGAGAGTAACATGGAAAACATTGTTTGATCGTGTAGCCTTCTGCTGGGGTGGGACCCGGCCTTCGTCAAGATTAACCGTAAAGCGAAGTTCGCCTCGATCGACCAGAGAAGGAGACCAAGCAAGCTTGTTGCCGTCACAGATCCACATCTCATATTTATAGTTCTGTAGGGCAGTTTTGAAAGTCGGATGCTCCCAGATTTTCTTTAGGATAACGGTCTTTTTATCAGGATCTGGGGACAACGCGACCTAAACAATATTAGAGGACGGTGGAGAAGACGTGCTATAGCATCTTCTACTTACATCATACTGATAAATCTTTTTCGAAAAGTCGAACTTTGTCATCCTATACTGGTTGACTTCGACAACAGCGGGGGAACCTTCGGAGTTTAGGTTGTTTCCCCGGAGGGTGAACAGGGACTTCTGTGTATCGGACACGTAGGCATCTGGAGGTAATTCCATTCGGGTATTGCCAACTTTTTTGACATCTCCTCCAAGACGACCTGGATCGAATCCTGGGCCTTGAGTCCAGCCGGGTTGGCTAGCGGCGGGACGAGTGGACGACGCTTGAGAAGGCGCACGTCCTAAAGAAGAAGCGCCGGGTTGCGACGGTCTCCCACGATCAGCCATGATCTGATCTCGAGTTAGTCTCGCTTCTGGAGTCGGGGAAGATAAATCAGGTGGCGAAACAGGGACGATGAGGGGGGCCAAAGAAAAGCACTTACCGATCGAGGCGCTGAGAGGTAGCTTTGCCAAGAATAAATGCAGAGTTGCCTCCCGATCAAGAAGAAGAGTGTTTTTGACGAACCAGGAGCTTTCAAAGCGAAGGAAATATACGACCACCAGAAGCAGGATTCTGATCCAGGGATGATGATGAAGGAGGGAAGAAATAAGCGCGCGAAGAATCAAGTCATTAAATAGCTATGCATGTGTGACTGTTGCCAGCTGGCAGGCACACACGCAGGCTATCGGCAGCTGGCAGGCTGCAGCTGTTGCCAGCCGTCAGAGAAGAAAACGACGCCGCGTGCGTTTGCAGGTGCCAACGAGGTGACCGGTTGTCTTGGAGCACGCCTACCTGAGGCAGAGCAACAAAACTGCGAGGAGACACATGCGCAATGCTGTATTCTTTACAAGAACCACATTGGTGTATTTGGGACCAATTGATCTAAGCCGCTGGCTCATAGCACACGAAAGTTAAGATACCTGTGGCTATACAGAGTGGATGCCGTGAAACTATGGATTGGCTACGGGCACGCATTGCACCGTACGACGGTACATTTGGTTACGATCATTACAAGAGGGACGCGGATATAGCATTGCGCAAGAACGCTGTGGTGAAAACATGTGTCAATTGTTGCTGCGCAAGATGCGAGCCCAGTTTGAATGCTTCTACCTCCGCAGCACCCCAGGCCAAAACAAGATTTTATTTGCCCAATATGCAAAACTGCCATAAAAAAACGCCGCGTAATGCCACATACCTAGTCAAACAGAGACAATGCCGCAGCTCGCGTTCAGCCGAGTCGTCAACATCACTATGGCTGGTTACCGCTAACGCTGACCGCCGTATTGGCCAGGAGGGTAATTCCCCTGGACAGCCCCCCAGTTTGAGCCCGGCGCTTGGTAGCCGCCTGCAAGTGGAGAGTTGCGATATCCAGAGGAAGAGGCCTGGCCCTGGCCGTAGGGGCTCATTGGACGTGCCAAGTCGCCGGATGCTTGCCTCGTGTGCATTTGCATTTGGGAGTGATGTCTATACTGACCCCCGGTAAGCGCTTTCCAGGACATGTAATCGGGTAGCGGGGTATCGCGGAGGAGGGAAACCAGGTTAGGTGCCATCAGTCGCTGTGAATCGTATGTGTGGGCGGGAGGCAAGATTCCGAGAAGGAATGTAATGTCGCGGTGCAGAGCAGACGTCTGATTTCGTCGTTGTTGATCGAGGCGGCGACCCGCAGCTCCTTTGAGAGGAGAAACACCACGAGCCACGCGCTTCGGTGGGTTCTGTTCATCGTCGTCTATACCGAACGGTCGCTTGGGAGAAGCGGTTGCACGAGAGAATTGCGGCCGTGGGCTGTGCTCCTGTCGCATAGGGCCTGAATGGTCTTCAAAAGAGGACGGCTCATCAATTGTGGGCATGTCTCTCTTGGGACGCATCTGTACAGCCTTTGACACAATAATTGGAGTATGAACTGGGTCGAATCTGTCTGAGGAAAATCTTTCGGCAAAGTACTTCAAGCTCGGATCTTCAGGGAAAAGCTCCGCCATACGTTCCTCAAGCTTCGAGATCTGGGAGAGTTCGCCGTATTGAGATTCATATTTATGGAAATAGGCGTACAGCGGTCGAGCTTTTGCCAGAGTTTCGGGTTTCGAAATAAGGCGATTAACGCAAGTTTCGAAAACAACTCGGGCGTCTATTGCCGGTTAGCCAGGAAACGAATCAGAGAAGGAAAGTGGCATACTTGTGGTATCGTCCTTTGAATGAAGGAATTTGAGGTACTCAATCATGAACTCCTCGTCATTGGGGAACAGACGGGCGCCACGTTCGAAGATCTTCGCGCCGACAGGATCCTTGTATACGACCGACTCAAGAAGAGCAACAGCAACATAGACATCGCTGGTGAGGCGGCCCTTGTGTCGAGCGTCCGTAAACACTTTGCGAAGACCGCCTTCGGTTTGATTTCCTTTGCCTTGAATTCTTCTCATGGCGCGTGCTAGAGCAATCCAGATGTAGGAAATTGTTCTGGACAAGAGCTGGCTCTCGGCCGCGTATGCATGCTGGATGGCTTTGATACGCTCCTCACCTGCGCTGAGTTTTGACTTGCCATTGTCATTGTCCTTTTCTTCAATGGACTGTTGCATCTCCGGGTCTTGCGCGGCTGCTTGCTTGAGAGTCGAGACTTCAAGCCTTTCACGTTCTTTGACCTTGTCACCCATGCCGTAAAGCGTATCGAGGATGGCATCGTAGGGTTTGCGAACGGCCTGGGCATACTCCGATCTGTCGCCTTCTTTGCCAGGATACGTTGATTCAATGCGATCCGCATACTTGAGAGCGAGCAGGACACTTTGTGGGTTTGCCGCAATACCTTGGACGAGGAATTGTGTGCCCATTTCAAGCTCAGACTCCCTGATATCATTTTGGAAGCACCATTCAGCAGCATCAACCCACATCTCGGGCCAGAAGCGTAGGGCCATCAATGCTTGCTTGTAGCAATACATTACTCTCTGCGTGTATGCCTTGGGATCTTCCTCCTTCAAAACTAAGGGGTCGTCTTTCTCCCAAGCGATCCACTTCGTCCAAAGCTCAACTTGCCCTTTGTATTCCGTGTCGCCATCAAATCCTGGAGCCGGCGGAAGGCGCGGGAGATTGACTCTGTGCAGTGATCTCGTGATGTTGTCAAGAGCAATGTTGCCGCTCTTGGCAGACATGTAGCCGGGTGAGCGCTCTTGAATGAACTTGCGACCAGTGACCTTGTTGAGGCCCATTTCGAACTGATCATACTCTTTCCAAAGTGTGTTGACCGTGGACATGGGTGCGTTGATGGCGCGATGGTAAACCTTGCGCAACTGGTCCATCTTCTGCTGGTCCTGCCAGCCAGTGCCACCGATCTGACCTGGTCCATTTTTTATGAACTGAACGTAATCCAGCCACACGTCACCTGAGTCTCTATCAACGCCAATATTGTTGATGACAAACTCATACGATTGAGTGACTGTGCGCCTTGCTTGCCCGGAAGAATCGTTTGTCAAATCGTTACGGCGTCTAATATAGTTGAGGTAGACGGTCCAAAGTTTAATGTTGGGCACTGTCATTAAGCAGCGACCGAACAGCTGCTCAGCGTCGACAAAATTGTCGAGACCGAGTTCAAGCTCGATCCATTGAACCCAGATATCGCTCTGGCAATGTTAGAAATAGATCTGTTGGCTGGACGGTTTCGTTCTAACTTACCGATTGCGGAAATACTTCCAAAAATCTATGATAGACTTTGCGCAACTCATCAAGTCTGCTACGACCACGATGCTCGGCCATGAGATTCAGCCAGGCATCCATGTCTCCTCGCGGGTCCTCTTTGACTCGCGCCTCAAACAGGGTAACCGGATCAAAGGCGGCTACGCCCGGAGGCAGAGGTGCAAACCCATCGGGACCAGGTGCAGAGACAGCGTCCTTGACAGAGGTATTGTTGCCGGTCGGTATATTCTGTACCGGTATCGATTCCTCGTCATCATCAGATGCTTCGACAATGAAACCGCCTGACATCTTGGGCTTGGATGCTGCATGAGGAGGTGAGCGAACCGTAGATTCAGCAGGGAAGGCAGCAGTGTCTATGCCAACGGATTCGGGATCATAGTCTGCTCCATCGTCACTGTCGTCAGCTTGGACATGAACCGGGTCATAAGGAACCTCGACAATATTGTCAGTCTGCAATTCGTCGTACTCGGTCTGGTCTCCCTCGGTGAGTGCCGCTGGATTGCCCTTGTTCCGCGATTCTTCACCAGCCTCCATGACTAAGATTTGTCCAGCTCGGATGAGCAACGTAGCGCAACGGTGATGACTATCGCTGGGAGCCAGATTAACTTGTGGATTGCGTCGGTGGCTCGCGTCGACAATGTCGAACAGGCAAACGCGGTCGGGTAAAGCTTGTGCCAGAGGGTGGGCAGTGAACCAAGCTATGTCGCAAGCCGCACAGCGGAGCAGTCGGGACGTGATCGCGCAAACTCGACGAATGGGAAAGTCTGGTCATCAATGGCGCAAAATTACCACAAGCTGGAGCGTCGACCGTAAGAACAAGATTCGATCGATGCGGCAGAATGATGTGCGGGCAAAATAGCTGGAAGCGGCTGCGATGTGTCCAGCTTTTCAGATCGCTAATCCACCAAACAGCGAAAGAGCTGCTTCGAACAAGGCTAGAAGGCTAGCGGCAGAAACTGAAAGGGACTAGTGGCGCCAGGCGGTGGGCAGGTACACCCAGCCTCACCATGGCAACGCATTGGTACCTAGTACCTCTTAATTAGGTACATCGCAATTCTGTAGTCGGTAACACCCAGTTAACGTTACCGGCAAATCAAGATGTTCGAGATGAACGAGCGTCGTCGAGAACTTACAGGTCTCGATTGGTCCTCTACCTAGATAGTTCTCCTTTCTACAAGAGTGTGAGTATATTTGCTCCGATATGCCTTTCACCTTTCCTCTCTTAGATTCGGTAAAGACTACATCGGTATTAGCGGTCTTCCTTCGCCATGCCTATTTGCCGTTATTACAGTAACTGGTAGAGATACTAGATAGATAGACTGTTGAGCCGAGGTAATGGTGCATAACGATGAACATAATACAAAGTAAGCTTTTTATATCTAAGTTAGGCTTAACTTTTCGAGAATCTATTAGTGCTTCTTATTACGGGGGTCAAGTTCCTGCGACTTCGCCAAAGACGTTGCTGACTCAACTTTTGAGACGCATCGTTTCCCCCGTTGCAGGGCAAACTGACTTGCCTTTGAACTGTTACCTTTTGGCACAACCTTGAGTGGGGTCGCACTGGCCGGCAACCCCTCAACGCGTTGCGCTTCGTCGCGTCCGGCCTTATGGCCTCCGCAAAATACCATAGGTTCACGTAGGCTGCCAAATCGTCTTCGCCTATTTCTCAACAAAGCCCTTCCTTCCTGTCGCCCACCAAATTCTTCCTCTAGCATCACCTCGGTTTAGCAAGGTGCAACACGCCCATCTGTCTCGTCCAACACTCGTGCTCACTAAGAACTATCCGGCTCCTACACCGCAACATACTCTGACCTGTTGTTTGCACGCATTTTCTTCGACCAAAGGCGGCTGTCTGCCTTCTTCGGACACGCGATTATCAGCGACTTTCATACACTATGTCGGTTGTTTCTCTCCTTGGTGTCAAGGTTGTTAACAACCCCGCCAAGTTCACCGACAAATACGAGTTCGAAATCACCTTCGAATGCCTGGAGCAGCTAGACAAAGGTAAGTGGCTGCCGGTGCGACGCTCGATTCTACACATGCTCACAGTTCTCGATAGATCTCGAGTGGAAGCTCACCTACGTCGGATCTGCCCAATCGTACGTCGCTTGTTCTCGCCCTTGGCAAAGCTCATTGCACTAAACCCACCGTCAGTGACCAATATGATCAAGAGCTCGACTCCCTCCTCGTGGGCCCAGTTCCTGTCGGTGTCAACAAATTCATCTTCGAGGCCGACGCGCCCGACACGTCACGGATCCCCGATGCTGATATTATCGGTGTAACTGTGGTTCTTCTGACTTGCTCCTATGACGGGCGCGAATTTGTCCGCGTTGGGTACTACGTGAACAACGAATACGACTCTCCTGAGCTCAACGCCGAGCCGCCCGCGAAGCCGATCATCGAACGAGTCAGGCGCAACGTGCTTGCCGAGAAACCCAGAGTGACTAGATTTGCCATCAAGTGGTAAGACCTCGGCTCTCGCTTCCGTGATGTAGAGCTTGCACTAACAATGTGAAGGGACTCTGAAGCTTCTGCTCCCGCAGAGTTTCCTCCTGAGCAGCCTGAGGCTGACATAGCCGCCGACGAGGAGGATTATGGCGCTGACGAAGCTGCTGAAGAAGCCGAGGCCGAGGCTGAAGCCGAGGGCAGCGAAAAGCCCACTCCTGCTGTAGGCGAAGATGTCGAAATGGGAGATGGTGATCAAGAAGCAGTAAACCCCAACGAAGAAGACGATGACGCTGCGTCTGACGATGGCAGTGTCGATCTAGAGGGCGAGAGTGAAGACGAGCTCGATGAGGAAATCGTTGAGGGCGAAAATGATGGTGAAGAAGCCGACGATGGCGCCATGGAGGTGGATGGTGGAAAGCCTGATAGTGCCAAGCCCGTGAGCGCAGCTTCCTGAGTGAGACGGACAGAAGTTTGGCAGTTGCGCGCTGGGTTTATGCCGCGCTACACTGCATCTGTGTTCAGGCCAATTGTAATGGCGATGGATTATATGCAAAAAGAGCCCTTTCTTGGCTTTGAGCCGCCATGACGGGAATGCGTGGGTGGCGTCTGAAATAGAGCTGAGTGAATTTCTCGAGATAAACATACTACAACCCGTTTTGTTTAAGCCAGTTCATCCGATTCAGTCCGTATTGACAAATATGATCCCCTGATATTCTGTGCGTTGAATCGTAAGATGGTACTGGCGACTTACCGCTCGTCCACTAGATAGTTCTCTGCAATGATGAGCCTTGGCTGGTCTGTTGATGGCATTGCACTGCAACTACGATGCCTACGACGCTGCTTTCGATATCGAGGCATAGCTTCGCTAGCCGTTTCTCGGACCCTCGTTCTCAATACCTGCATCTAAACGCCAGGCACCCGTTTTGGCGTCGTATCAGAACAGGCGATTCGCATTGTCTTATAAGACGATACTGCGATGACCTAGTGGGCCATGCTGGGGATAATCAACGGTCATTGAGTCGACAAAGAATCATGAAGCGACCATGAGGAGGATGTTGGTCCCGCCTAGGTAAGCAGCTACATAAATGCATAAGCGCAAGGGACTATCGGTCACGGCGGCGAAGTCACAGCAGCGCCATATCTTCGTGAAAAGAGGCCCTGCAGCGGACCAGGAGGCTTCATGGCGATGAGTATCTCACTGTCTAGGAGAGATTAATGATTGAGTACACATCAGCGTACTGGCGCAGGTGAAATAATTAGATGACAGTCATGGCTACATCAGGATGCCAACACCATTGATTGTACCGGGCATGAAACATGCATAAACTGTTTTTCATTCCATCAGATCAAATTGAGCAACATTTCGGAAAAGTCTACTACTATGTTACTAATAGTACGCGTCGTGTCTGCATGATTTCTGTAGAAGGAATTTCGGTGAGACGGAATTTGGTGGAAAGAAAATAATGCTGAAATAAAACTAGAGCAACTCAACGGACCAGATAAACCTTGTAGAAAAACAAAAGGAAACAAATCAAATGTGCACAATGGCGCAGTAAGAGTCGCCCTCCTCCACCAAATACTCAGAATTGTCCTCTCAGTGGTCCCAGGCCATTTGATTTGAAAGCACATATCCAAACAACGCCCATCTACTTGCAGGCCAGCCACGCTCGTAGTAACCACCTTGTGTTTCAGCGTATACACCATCAAGTCCGAGACCACAACCTCTTTCAAAGAATCCGGGATAAAAGCCAAGCGCGTATGCCTGACAAAGGCGGTGTAACTACCGACAACCAGCATCGGAAGGAACAGCCGTTCATAATATTACGAAATTGTGTCGAAATTGCCGCGCTGCGATTGCGCGCGACGTGTATGAAAGCGAATATATGTTGCCGCTGGCTTGTCACCAGTGCAACGAGCCAGCGGCGAATGGTATCATGTGCTCCCCAACGCCGAACAAAGCCTCATCAACACGTGATAGATCGGTTGTAACATCTACCAGCCCTTCTTGCGTGCAAACCGCTTGTTCAGCAGCGCAAGCACTTTGGGGACGCTGAACTGTACGTATTCAAGATCGAGTTCTTCTTGATTGTCCTTTTGCATTTCGAGTAAGTCGTCGAGTTTGAGGTCCAGTTCGAGAAGACCACGGTTACGTCCTGTTTAACGTCAGCAAAGTTGCCATAGATTGCCAAAAAAAAAAATGAGAAACGCACCCTTGTAGTGTAATGAAATGACAAAGGTGCCCGGGAGGGGGGAGGTGAAGTTAAAGTAAATGTTAGCCCGTCTGTTATCCGGTACATTGCTCTTTTGGATCACGCCCTCTTTCTCCAGCTGCTGGTGGGTGAACTTGTACGGGCCAAGAACCTGCTGCTTCTGCTGTTTTCTCTTTGTACCCTCACTCTGTGATCGGACGTTGTGAAGATAGCTCTTGTACGTCTCCAGCTGTCCAACAAGATATGTGTTGTGATCACGGATTGTTTTGTAGACCTCGTCCAGCTTCTTTGTCTCGTTTAGCACACCTTCCTTGAGCGAACCAAGATGGTGGAGCTCCTGTTCGACCTCATCACGAAGCAGGCCAAACTGGTCACTCTTATCAATGACACCCATATCCTGGAGCTGAGAAAGGAGCTCCATGGCACGGATGCCCTTTCGGACCATTACTGCGTCGTTGCGACTCGTGGCAGCAGCATCAGCAACTCGCTCCAGGCGAAGTGGACGCTTGGACACTGCACTGCTTTGAGGAAAAGAGCGCATAATCTGCACAAAGATGGATTTGGCTTCCATAAAGAACACTTCCTCCTGTGTAATATCGAGGGCCGCCGTCAGGTCATCGATGGCAGTCTCCCAGCGGCTGAAGAGAGGGAGGTTAATGACGCGATTCTCCTTGCGAGGAACTTGGGCGGGCGCAGGCCCCAGCTCGGTCATGATGATGGACAAGTGGGATGACTCGTCTCGACATATTTCAACTGTGTGCTTTTCAATGAGGGCGTGCATGGCGTAAATTTCGTTGAGGGTGATGTCGAGCTGCAAATCCTTCTTCGAGAGGGCGACGTAGTTGTCCATTTCCAGGCTCTCGTAGAAATCGCTGACCTCACAGAGGTCGAGCATGAATCTATTGATGCGATCCTTGTTTTGCTCGATGAATGGCTGAAGCTTGGCCATGTATGGCTCTTTGGCATAGGATGGCTTGTTTGCCAAGTTCTGGAGCATCTTAGCGACCAATGTCAGTGTGCGTCGAGGTTTCTCGGCGGGTGTGCCATCAATGAGCATGTAGGATTTCGGAGTGACAATGGCCGGGTTGATGAAGCGGAGGAAGAAAAAACCACCAATCAGAGTACAAATGACTTGGTCGTTAGCGTCCGGATATTTGCGCTTGGTCAAGCTACGAATCTGCTTGCAGATCCAGCGGATACCATAAGGAGCCTCCTCGAGCCCTTCAATAATGGTGTTGAGGAAATTGTTTGCAATCTCGGTCAGCATGGAAAGTCTTGGCTGGATAATGGCCTGCACTTGGATGTTCTCGGCGGCTTGCTCAGCGGTGATGCCACGGGGCAGAGACGCGGGCAACGACCCCGTCTCTTCCTCTATCTGCTCGAGCATGCGTTCGTAGACCTTGAGTGGATTGATTTCCAGATCGAGATCCTGCAGTATAATGAGGTCGTTGATTCTATCAGCGAGCACGGTGCGCAGGAAACTTTGACCGGGTCCACGTCGGGTGTAAGTTGTCATCATTCGAGAGACGGGAGTATTTGCTCGTAAGAGGGAAGAGTAGTCGGGTGTATTATCAAATTGGTAAGTGAGAACGGACTGGAGGGGTTAGCATTGGCTGTAGCGCATGCGCCGCTTGACAGCATACCTGAAACATTGTGAGCAAAAGATGCTCTTCTCTCGATTCATACTGGTTTCCGTATATGGTGAACATGACTGTCTGCAGTAGGGAATCGATCTCGGCCATGGAAACGAGACGACATAGATGGGCGATGTGGCGAGGTTCGGATTGTAGGAGGAAGAGAAGATTGCCATATTTTTGCGTCTTGTCGTCGTTGGGGAAGAAGCCTTCCTGCATGTCCGTTGCGTCTTCGAGGTGACTAGCGACCTCGTTTTGCTAGATTACGGTTAGCGATAACTCATGGTCAGTGTTGGATAGAGAGTATTACTTCTTCGAGAGCCATGCGGTTCTGGATCAAAAGGGCAATGCGCGAGTCGAGGTACCGGACGTCCTTTTCAAGAACGAAGTTTTTCTTGGACTGGGAAGAGATGTTGGACTTGAGATCGCGCAGAATCTTCTGGGCCTTGGCGAGGTCATCCTCAATTTGCATCTCGCCCTCGTTGGCCGACATGGACATGTAGAGGGCCGACATTGAATAGCGCTTCGACTGGCGCGCCGACCGCGTACCATCGTAGGAGGACATTGTGTTTTGCCGTGAAAGGGGCTGGAAGGAGGACGAGGAAGCAGTCGACGCTCTCGAGGGTGTCTGCAACATGGCGGGCACAAGTCGGGGTCGGGGGCGCAAATCAAAAGAGTGTGCGCGCAAATGCAGAGCGACAGTTGAGTATGGCGAATGAACTCAGCGGTAGATGTTTCAGGCGAGTGGAAGCGCCAACAAGCGACTTGCGGGTGGCAGCGGAGCGGGCAAGATGGAAAAGGATGCACAAGTGAGGATACTAGGGAGCAATGGCAGACAAGGTTGTCGTGGAAATTGCGAGAGCGTCGGCAGGGAGCGGTCCAGACAAATTTGTGCAGGAAGACGGTACGCTGTTGTGCCACCGAGGAGGATAGGTTGAGACGTTGTATCTGTGAAACGGCGGAGGAGCAGCCGGCGCACGATGATGCTGGCCGTTGGGCGTACTTGTTGAGGGCACACAGTCTTGGTACCTGCTCGCAACTCGAATCGAGGGACAACGCTAGCCAAGTGTCATGTGCGAAAGACGAAGCTCTGTGAGTAAAAGGCGTGCACGGTTGATAACCGCGGCTGCCTGAATGTCGAGAGCCGCTACCTAGATGAGCGGGCAAGAACGGGCGTCTGAGATGAGCGTGACTGTTGAGGCGGAAGCCGTTCTTTGGTGATGAACTCGGCAGAAGGGGGGGGGAGCGAGCGTAGAGGAACGAGACGGGGTTTCTTGGCGGGGATTCCTTTTTCGCGGGAGCTAGAGAAGAGGACGCCCGGGTACCTAGGTACCTGTGTACTAGTTCACGTCATGAAAGCGGCAAAGCGGGCACCCCCTGTTCCAGCGTGTTGAACAGTATCCGTACCTAGGTAGGTAAGTACCTGGGTATTTAAGCAAGTACTCATCATGTTGCTTGGGTACCTGTACATGGGTGCTGTTGCGGGCAGCGGGCAGCCTTTTCTGGTAGTACCTTACCCAGTTATCCAGGTAGGTGCCTGGGCATGTGGGTACCTCGGTATCTGACAAGGTACTCGCGTGGAGCAAATCGGGGTACGGATGAATTTTTCACTGATTAACTGGCAAACTGGTAAATACAGGCTTCCTAATTTATATACCACCATACCGCAACCCGAGGGAGAGGCAACGCTCTTCTACGGCACCTATTTACCTACTAATTTAGACATTTATTCATTGCCTCGGTAGGTAGGTATGTAGGCCGATAGATTGCCAGGAACAAGAGACAAGGACAGTCGGTACCTATGTACCTTTGAGTATCAGTATTTATGTGCAACAAAAAATAGTCAAAGCCGCCGCACCAAAGGCAAAGGGTCGTAGTATCTTACCTGGCTCGTTCAATTTATTGACGATGACCGCAAGTCACTGAGTACTTTGAAATAATTGGCGTACTGATAAATGGTGGCAGGAGTTGCCCCATGAACCTCGCTGTGGCGCAGCCTTACAGGACCACCGTGGTGGGTCGTAAGCAAAGCCGCCGTTGAAATCAACAAGCTACCAGGTACTTATCCGTACTTCTCAACAGACAACATCACACAGCTCTGTTCCTGCCAATTTCTATTTATCATCAGCCACGGAACAACCCGTGTTCATACTTCGCAACCACCACAATGGCTCTTCGCGTTCCGTTCCGACGAATCGTCCTCGCGCGCCCCGTCAGCCGCGCTTTCCATGCGACCTCGCGAGCTTTGATCCGCGCTGGAGACGAGATCCCTGAGACAGAAGGCCTCTTCGAGAACTCGGCCGCCGCCAAGGTCAGCCTGGCCGCCGAGTTCAAGTCCGGTGACGGCTATATTATTGGTGTGCCCGGCGCATTCACAGGCACCTGCTCCAGCAAGCACATACCCTCATACATCAACCACCCCAAGCTCAGGGACGCAGGCAAGGTATTCGTGCTGTCCGTCAACGACCCTTTTGTGTATGTTGGTGCCTACAGTGATAAAAAGAGAAAGTCAAAAGCGGGAAAAGCTCACTGACATCTTCACATGTTAGTATGAAGGCTTGGGCCGAGCAGCTCGATCCTGCTGGCGAGACTCCTGTAAGTTGGCCAAACCGTCAGATAAAGATAATAATATTGACGAGTTTGTAGATCCGCTGGATCGCTGACCCTACTGCCGCTTTCACCAAGTCTCTCGAAATGGGTTTCGACGGCGCCGCCGCCGTTCTTGGTGGCACTCGCTGCCAGCGCTTCGCTCTCAAGGTTGATAATGGCAAGGTAACCAAGGTGCACCTGGAGGCTGACGCCACTGCTGCCGATGGTAAGTTGCGTGTTCAATATGCGGCGATGTCGCTAACGTGTGCCATCACCAGTGACTATGGCTGAGAATGTTCTTCAATAGTAAACTGTGAATTGGAAATGTAAACAGATCCCAAGCTGTCAGATCTTCCAAAGGAGATGCATCCGTTAGCTGAAGTCCTGCAAAGCAACTCATTACACACAAATACAAGGCTCAGCTGGCACAGGCTCTGAATTTGTCAGCCAACTGTTATGCATTCGGCTGTTGGTAGATCATGAATGTTACTTGCGTGCGCTGTCGCATGATTGCCGCCATACATGTGAGTGCTTGACTAGTCAATGCGATGTATTGGTCAAGATGGACCATCTTCGTCTCATTCTATAACGTAAAAGTTATCCTCCAATTCTCGTGTTATCGTTCAATGACATTATCGTCGATCCCAACCGTCTTGTTGACTACTTGATTCATTGCATAACTGGTTGAACAGCGCATCAGCTGTTATCTTTGCTGGTAAAAGCCAAAAAAACATCACGGGATGCGCTGACGTCGAACCCCACCACTGACTCCACGCACCGTCCAAGTGGCAAGCCGCCACTGGAGTCACAACCCTGCTATCAGTTAATGAAGAAGAATCACTGGCAGGCTGCGACCCCCTTGGCAGGTGACAGGCAGGTTTGTAATTATTTGTAGTTGTCAGCGGACAGTTGGAGATAGGTTGGTGCTTCTAGGGGTTGTATCTGTTAATGTTGGCGGGCAGGGACTTTCCCTCCGAGGCTCCGAGCTCATGGCGCGCACCCAGACATGACTCAGCCGCCGAGGATAATCCGTCACGTCACTTGCCTATTAATAACTAACTGGCGAACCTGGGTCTCTAACATGGCTTCGAATACATCTTCGGCCTTGACTTCAAAAAAGCAAAAAGCCTACTTCTGCCTTGGCTTTTGCGTTATTTTGCCCTGCCTGCTTTGCTGATAGTCCGCTTGAGCGAAAAAGGTGACGGCTCTCTTTTGTCAAACGGTTGCCTCTCCCCCACTTCTACCTTCGCAGTTGTGCACGTCTGCGCTCGTCGGGCTTCCGGGTCTTGAAACGAATTTCGCTGCAGTGAAAGGGAGGCACAACTGCGTCTGTCTTCTGTTGGCGGTCGCCCGCTTTCTCTCGATCGCGAACGTGACATCTTGCCGTTCTTGCGCCTGCAACCTAGCCGCCACCATTTCCCCTTCCACGCGGAAACGAAAGGCCGCTGAGACGACGACCTCGCCCGCCTCTCCGAACAAGAAAAACGTCGTCTCAGCAGCTGCATCTCATTCCGCACCGCCGACTCCTGTCACTTCGAACGATATGGACTCTGATGAGGACTTCATGTCGCAGCTCTCAAGCGATGACGAAATTATGCCAGATAGCGCTGATGATCTGTCCGATGCCGGTATGTCTGATATCTATTGTCCTCTCGTAGGAGTCACTCTCCTGACACTGACTAATCCTCGCTGCAGATTTTGACGATGAAGACTTTGACGAGCCCGATCCCGATTTCGGTCTCTCCCCGAAGGAGTTGGGGAGAAAGAAGACTCAGGCTCATGTTGTCCCGTTCAGAGTATACGAGCCAACTGATATCCAAAAGCAACAAGACGAAATGATTTCTGAGGTCAATATGATTCTTGATATGGGCAAAGAAGATGCCGCCATTATGCTTCGTCATTTTCGTTGGAACAAGGAACGTTTGCTCGAAGACTACATGGATCGTCCAGAAAAGGTCCTGGAAGCGGCTGGTCTGAACAGCAACACAAACAATCTACCAAAGCTTGAGGCTGTTCCAGGCTTTGTATGCGACATCTGCTGCGAGGATGAGGAAGGGCTCGAGACTTTCGCGATGAAGTGTGGTCATCGTTACTGTGTCGATTGTTACCGGCAATACTTGACACAGAAGATCCGAGACGAAGGCGAGGCGGCCCGGATACAGTGCCCCTCTGACGGGTGCGGCCGAATTCTCGATTCCCGATCTCTAGACTTGCTTGTCACATCCGATTTGACTGGTCGATACCACGAGCTCCTCAATCGGACATATGTCGAGGATAAGAATATTTTCAAATGGTGCCCGGCGCCAGATTGCCCAAACGCTGTCGAATGCAATATCAAAAAGAACGATCTTAATAAAGTTGTTCCAACTGTCGAATGCAGCTGTGGTTTCCGCTTCTGCTTTGGGTGTCCGAACCCTGATCACCAACCCGCCCCTTGCGACCTCGTCAAAAAATGGCTTAAGAAATGCGCAGACGATTCGGAAACGGCGAATTGGATAAACGCCAATACCAAAGAATGCCCCAAATGTCAATCCACGATTGAAAAGAATGGCGGGTGCAACCACATGACTTGCCGAAAGTGTCGATATGAATTCTGCTGGATGTGTATGGGACTATGGTCTGAGCACGGCACATCATGGTACAATTGTAATAGATATGAAGAAAAAAGCGGTCACGAAGCGCGTGATGCACAAACTAAGTCACGGACCTCTCTGGCTCGATATCTGCACTACTACAATCGTTACGCCAATCACGAACAGTCGGCGCGGCTGGACAAGGACATCGCCATTAAAACTGAGAAGAAGATGGTTCAGCTGCAAACGACCTCCGGCATGTCTTGGATCGAAGTCCAATATCTCAACGCTGCATCACAGGCACTTCAAACTTGCCGCCAAACTCTGAAATGGACATATGCTTTCGCCTTCTACCTCGCGAAAACAAATCTGACTGAGATATTCGAGGACAATCAAAAAGATTTAGAAATGGCTGTGGAGAATTTGTCCGAAATGTTTGAGAAGCCGATTCAAGAGCTGTCAGACTCGAAGCTCAAGGTGGACATTATGGACAAAACTTCATACTGTAACAAGAGACGAATAATCTTGCTTGAGGATACTGCGGACAACCTTGCGAAAGGTAAATACTCCCAAGTCCCAACGACTGGGAAGCACAAAGAAAGGGCACTGCTAACATGCGTTTCAGGAAAATGGACTTTCAATTCGGAATTGACAGCACCTGCCTCGGTCCTGGCGGCTCCTCCGGCACGCCAATAAAATTACGTTAGCCCTGTCATAAATACGTCGCCCTAGCAGAGGATCCCGTTCAGCAACGCGCTGGAAGCCACATACACGTTTATGATCGAGCCAGTCGTTGCCGCAGCCGACTACAACACAGCTCGTTGACTCGACTCCAAAGGTTTAACTAGTTTTGATCTTGTCATAATATGGTGGCCTAGAAGACGATGATTCTACCTTCAAGCCTTCCACATGGCAGCAAATGAACTTCACTCGGACGAGTCTGACGACACGCCTTACCATAGGCTCTCCATCACGACGGGAGAACTAGTGGGATGGTGTTGGAGCTTGTCTATAAACAGGCATATTGGCTTTCCTGATTAGCAGATGGTAGTACTCATGGGAAAGCACGAGTTGCGGCCAAATCAATTCGTCAGCAGTTTGTACATCATCACAATGACTTTGAGCGTTGAAACGAGTTTCAGCAGATTGTTAACGTTTTAACATGCAGACATGATGGCATTAGATAGATCTCTGGCGAATGTCCTCGCTCACCAGATATGCATTTCTACGACATTGATATCAAAGAAGCGCCACACGCACGAAGGCTGGAGTCGGGTCATGATTTACTGTTTGTTGAACTGTCTTTTTTGCGGCTATCAGCATGTTCGCATTTTGACGTATCACTTTACATGAATATACATTTTATTTACCGACAAAGCAGGATGATTCCGTGAAGGCGGGCCAAGTTTATAAAGTAAATAACCATGTACCGAGTGCACGCTACCAAGCAATCAACGAATGTCGAAGATTGGCACAGCTGTTTCCCGAATCAACACTCCGCATGGGGAGATGTGCCCCAGAACGAACAGCGCGTGCTGTCAAACTCTTGAACCCAGGGTTTCTAGCACTACTAATGCTTTTGTGTCTCAAACATGTATGCGAAAGTGGCCCTCGTACCAAGGAACAGGATGACACGGAATCAGAGAGATGTCGACACATTCGATCCCATGATGAAACAAAAATGGCACCATTGGGCAGTGATGCCAGAGAGAAAAGCATGTTTGCAAAACAGAAAAAAGTGATAGATAAAAGAAGAACGCCCGCGAATGCTATGCCGTAAATTGAATGCATCACCTTCTGATCACGATATTCCCTCAACGAAATGCAAATTGCATGGGATTGAACCTCTTTCCAGGCGGCAGCTTAAAGTCCTCGTCGTCTTCGCCTTCGCTATCGGGGACAATTTGGTCCTCGCTGCCGCCACTGCCGCAGGGCATGTGCAACGCCTCCACTTCATTTATGTCGACTTTTGGCAGCGGTACAAACGCCGGATTCACGGCGAGAAGCCTGTCACTGAGTGCGGCAGCAACTTTGTTATTGTTGGCATGGCGCCGAGACGCGGCCATGTTGGGTGAGAAATGAGGGACATGGGCTGCCTTGGCTCCGAGACGCGCGAGGGGCGTCGTGTGTGCAGACCTGACGCTCGACGCGGCCGTTGATGGTGTGGATAAGCTAGCGCTGAAGGCGCAGGACTGGACCGAGATGTTGGACGAAGGCGTGGATAGTGGCGTTCGCGGGGACGAAGTCCATGTGGAGGTAAACTTGGCCAGGCTTCTGCGCGCCGGCGTTTTTGTCGCCTGCGATAGGGGTACAGTAGACTTGGATGGCAGCATTGGACGCGGTTCCATAGACGAGCTGGGCGACTCAGTGGTCTCTACATGGGACCAACTCGACATGTTCGTCTCTGTTGAACTGCTCTCGCACCCAGTAAACTGTGAGTTCGAGTCCTGACTAGCATCCTCAAAGACGGCCAATTTGGGGGGGCTTGTCTTGACGCTAGGTACCCAGCTGTCAGTCTCCGGCAGGCCCTTGAGCGCTTCCTCAATTGAGTCGTCAGAAAAGAGGTAACCTTCCATCCTGGCTGGTGCAGCTGTTCCTGTGCTAGCAAGAGGCTTCTTGGTGGAGAAGAATTTGCTGCTTTGGGGAGACGTCTCGATGGACTCGATTTCGTCGCAGAGACGAGCTTTCTTCTGCGGACGGCGCTGTATCTCCAATCGCGGTGTGCCATTAACAGACTCCTTCGGACGAGCAAATAGAGGCTTGCTCGATGTTTGAGCAACCATGTTGTTCAGTGTGCCTATGCGCCGGCGGTTCAGACGAGGTGATGTCCCGCGCAGTGCAGACTGTTGGCTTCGTCGGTTTGGTGACTGGGGGTTTTGGTTGGTTTCGATATACGGTCGAGGCAGAGGAAATACGCGAGGTACCGTCCCACCGTTAGTAAGCTGCGCGACACGCTCAGCATCGATAGAGAAGCAATTGGGGTCCATCTCGCCCATTGGTTTGCGGTAAGGCGTCTTGAAGAAGGAGGTAATGGGCTTTGCGGGTGCCTGCGTCGTCGCAGGCGTAGCCGAGTATTGCTTGGTTTGCGCCAGTTTCCGCTTAGAAGGTGTCAGGTGCAAAACCATCGGCTCCTTTGTCATGGGGTTGACATCGCCCGCGGCAACACCGCGGGCAATATCAGGCGCGACGTATGCGCCGATAAACGGCATCTCGGCGGCTGTGCGTGTCTCATCGAGGTCTGTCAAATGCACCAGGCCCTTTTGCACTGGGCAGAAAACCCACTGATGCAGAAAGGTGAGCTCTGCTTGGTAGAATTGTGTTAGATAATTCTCGGATACACGCTTCCCGTCAAATTGTAGCATGCGAATGACGCGTTCGGGTGTTTTAGATTTACGCATCAACCGATGTGCCGTTTTGAGGCCAACACCGGGAAGACCAGCCAGATAGTCGCAGCCACTCATGATGGCCATTCTGCGAAATTCAGTGTCGGACCAGCCGGTGAGAGAAACCTCTCGGCACGCGCCAAAGTCACGTCGGTTGATCTCAATGCAGTTGCCGTACTGGTCAAGCTTGGTGAGCAAGCGCTTTGCTCCGAAGACGAGTAGGTCTGAGTCGTCGGACAGGATTCCGTCAACGAGTCCTTTTCTTTCGAGATACACCAGCTGGGCATCGGCTTCGTATGGCGCAACGACGTAGGAGATGCCCATCTTTTTGAGCTCCTGGATGAGTGTCGAGGCCATTTCAGGGGTAATGTCGACACACTTTTGAAACTCCTGAGTAGCCTGGCCGGGTTTACCAGCTTTCATGAGGTCATTGGCGAGTTTCTTCTTTTCCTCGCGCTTCTTAGCACGCGAGTCTTCGGTAGCAGCTTTGCTAGGGAGGTAGTCGCCGTCGAAAACCATGTATGGTTTGATGCCAAAATGGAGCAACATGCGTACACGGTGCATTGCAGTTGTGACATATCTTGAAGCAAGTCAACAATCACTTAGAATAGTTGTGTATATGCAGGCTCGTACCTAGTTGTGGGCTTTCCCTGGCCGAGCTCGACGGCGCACGAAAATACTGCCCGATGAAGCCAGCCGTAGGCGTCGACACCCAATGTTTGGCCGCGGCATGTCTTTAATTCGGTAGGTTTCTGTATCGACTTCAAAAGTGGCAGCAAGCCTGCAGAATAATTAGCTGGAATTTCTTGAAGCACGCAGTTGAATGTGCGTACCAGATACGCCCATGGTGCTGCGTCAGGTCAGAGGACCGTTATTCCACTGTCAAAATGCGGGTTGATGTAGCAAACTAATCAGTGCCCTTTCATTGAAGAGTTATAGTCGTCGTGACGGTACAGCCACTGTCGATGCGCCTCTGAGCAGGCAGCTTGCAAGCCGCCGGTGGTGCTTATCCAGTGATCTCGGCAACAGTGTAAACAAAAGGTCGTGACTGATTCGAGCCTAGGTAGTCGGAGGCCTCAAGATTGAAACGGAGCAAAGAGCAAAGCACGAGAAGCAGCTGGCATTGCGAAACGAGATTGAAAATGGCCAATTGTTAAAAAGAAGGTGCACGTAGCAGAAAATGTGACAATTTATCTAAAGCTGTTTGGCAGCGCGACAAGGCACGGGTTATTGAGATGGGCGTGAAGTCAAAGTGGGACCCAAGGGATCGCGTTGAGATGTGGGTTCTGTCGCGCCAGGACCGCCTGGAGAGTTAAGGTAGGTGCTTAGGTATGTAGGGTAGGTAGGTGCCTGGGCGCATTAGTATTTCTTTTCCCAGTAAAAGTTATCAGACAACAGCAAGGCGGAAAAAATACCCTGTATATAGGTAGGTACCTACCTGGGCACTTGATTCAACAGAATTTCGCGCCCAGCAGAGGTACCTAATAGACCTTCCTGGCCAAGGTAGATGCCTATTTACCTAGCACGCCTAGGTCCATTGGTAGGTACCTAGGTATCCTTGTTGACCCACACCGGCCCTGGCTCAAGATTTTTGATCCGCCGTGGGGGGCGTTCAAAATGTCCCGGGCTGGTAGAAGAAAATACAGTCATTATCACCAACAGACAACAACTGTCAAAATGCCCACCTCACTACACAAGACGCGCAAGATAATCTCCAAGAAGCGCGGCGGTGAAGTTAACGCCCTGCATGCCAAGTCGCGCGACTCTAAGCGTCTGCGCATGGCCCACGCCCGCGATCTCAGACTAGAAAAGCTTGCGCACGCCAGAACCAAAAAAGAAGAGCCCATCGGTGAGACTTACAATTCCAAGAATACATTCTGAACGTGCTTTAATCTCATGTATGTAGTCGACCGCATCGAGTACTTTCATGCCCACTTGAAGGAAAAAGATGTCACCAACCTAGACCTACCCGAGGTGCAAACTCTCATTCACAAGTATAAGCCCCGGCCCCATATCATGGTTTCGATCACTAACTAGCATATAGCTTTATCCATCAGTACGACGAACAATTCAACGAATTGCAAAAGGCTCGTCGCCCGGGCCGCCCTGCCAGCACCCGTGAGGACCTGCTCAAGAGAAAAATCGATGCACTGGAAGAGGAATATGAAAAGGGTTTCAGTAAGTTCCTTAACTTTGTTCCTGAGCTTTCTCAAAGTATATAAGCTTTTACTTACTGTATAGTAATTCCAAATGTCTTTGATGAGGACAATGGTAGAAAGCTTCTTGGCTACGAAGGCTCGTGGGCGTACATTGCCACCATTGCTTGGTCCAAGGTCTCGAAAGCGGGAAAAATTAGCAATGGCGACTTTCCGACCAAGGGAATCATGTAACAGATTTTCTGTATTGATTAGCATGTCATGATTAGGCGGGTGTAACCATTGATCTTTGTGTCAATTGGGCATCGGTCGAGGATATCATGGCGCATAGCATTTTTTTATCCGGTACCGGATATTGGCGTTGGCTTTTTCTTTTCTGGTGTCTCAACGGCTTTGATAACCAATAGATAACTACTTCATGTTGCTTTTTGCCTTTTCTGAATTCAGGGTCGGTCGACAACGAACATCAACAGGTAAAATAACTGTTGTTGTCAATGCATATATATACAGACATCAGCGCTGATGGGGCAACAGTTACGCTGCTTCAATTCTCCCAGATTAGATTGCCAGCTAAGACGAATTAGTATTCAGCATGCTCTGCCCTCTTGAATATGACCAGATCTTCTGGTGATAAATTAACTCGCTTCACCAACATTCTGCTCCTCCGCGTGGTGGTTGCAAAACAGCGGAGTTCAGCGACATGGCAGATAAATAATAGCGCCTTTCTTTGGTTTCCTTTTTTGCTTGAAACCTCGTTGATCTACACCCATGGGCCCTAGACTGATTCTTCGCCAAGAACATCACCACGCTATACTGAGAATATTGGACGACTAGATCTGTGAAAAAGTAAAAAATAAACCTGGAGAGTTGTGATAAACTAACCACCGCGCTTACTGGTACAATTAAAGTAGCCAACGACTCATGACTTGCTGTAGGTACTCAGGTGGCGAGGTCAGTACCATAGGTAGGTATGTTTGGTGCCTAGTGGAGTCGCGGCCCTCGGGAAAAAAAGGCCATGGACGAGCCTGTAGTTGCCTTTTGCACGACCATCATAACTATTCGAGCCTACCAGCGGCGCAGCCAATTGACCCGCGAAAGGTGCCGAGCGGCAGGGAATATTCCCATCGACTATGAGTTTTTTCCTGTGCGCTCCGGCTCGTCCGCTGGTGACTGGTGCTGCGGCTGTACTACGAAGGGCGGAGAAGCCATTTCGACCGTCGGCAATCCTTGGTGTGGCCGGGTCGACCTCGCGATGGATGTCATTTCTCGGTAATCGGCAGCTATGGTCAATATACCATAAGCATTCGGCCGCTTGGCGCCAGGCATCGGTCACGGCCCAACCACATAGCTGCCAAAGGACCTTGTTTTCTTATCACAGGATCAGTGACTACGAGCAGCTACCGAAAGACTACCAGGATAAGATCGGTCTTCCATTCAGCAGTAAGGATATCACGCAGACCGAGGTGCAGCGCATCTTTGGTGCCGACATGAAGACGGATGCCGCGAATTACCTGCTGCGGGTGCTCCACGGCCGCCGCATAGCTGGCACGCTTGACGACCCCGCGTACGCCGTCAACACGATGCAGTTTACAGATAAGCAGGTGGCAAGAGCGCTGGCCTACTTACGGGAAAGGGCGCCGGTCGAAGAGGTTCGCAACGCAGGGCTGCGCGCCGAGGACGAGCTGGCACAGATGGAAGAATTGGCCATCGCAAAACAGGCCAAGGAGGGCAAGGCCGATGACTCAATAGCGGATGTCGAGACAAGGGTGCCATATACGGAGGACCCAATCTACGGACACAGCACATTCGACCAGATCAGAGCAACGAATCGAGCGAAGCAAAAAGCAAGAGATATGGCGGAGGCACAGAAGCGGCAGGAAAGAGAGGAGCGCGAAGGTATTGTCTCGGGCACGCTGGCAGAGCGAGATCAAGTTGATATCGGCGGCAAGACGAGAGCGATCACCAACCCCAAGATCCAAGCATACTACGATGCAGCGCAATCGGAACTGGAAGAGCCGCCGCAAATGTCGGCGGCAGCAAGGATCCTGCCGTCTGCCGTACTCACAGCGCTGGTACTCGGACTCCTGGCTGCTGTTAGCATGGTCTACGAAGAGCCAGCGGATCGGTACCGGCTGATTCCCGAGCTGTCAACGTCGCAGGCGACCGTAGCGGTGCTCGTCGGCGTCAACCTGTTGGTGTACATGGCATGGAAAGTGCCGCCACTGTGGAAGTACCTCAACAGGTCATTTATAGTATCCGTCGCAACACCGCGCCCACTGGCCATGTTTACGACCATATTTTCGCACCAGACGCTAAGTCACCTGCTGGCCAATATGCTGCCACTGGTGCTTGTCGGCCCTGTGCTGCACGACGAAATGGGGCGGGCTAGCTTTCTGACACTATTCTTTGCGTGCGGCTCGCTGAGTTTTGTCGGATCGCTGGCGACATATACGCTGCGCGGTATGCTCGGCACAACGACGATTGGCGGCTCAGGCGCAATGCTGGGCTTGTGTGCGGCCTACTTTTGGGAGCACCGCCTGGACGGATTCAAATTCCTCGGGTTGCCAGAGAATGGCGTCCACGGGATAATTTTCTTGGCCGGCCTGCTGGCGCTTCAGCTCGCGGGAATAGGCAAGGCCTTGTCGCGCAAGATTGACCTGGCGAGCCATTTGGCAGGCTTCGCAGCAGGCATGGCGGGCATCGAAGTGCTCCAGCGGACGAAAAGACAGAGGCACCGTAACGAGGGTGAAGGAAGGAGCGTAATTGAAGTCTTTCTCTGGCTGAAGCCGTGGCTGCAGTCGCGTGTGGAGGCGAACCGAGCAGCAGCAGCAGCAGCGGCCGCAGCCGCGGCTGATGGGGCGAAGAAGAGGTGAAGACCGAGAAGGTGGAGTGTACGATATGGTGTAGTGTAAATAAGAGCCACTTGTACTGTGCAGATTAAGCCGAATACAAATGTACTATAGTGAAACTACCAATGCAGACTTTTCTGTCTTGTAAGGGATATAAGTCTAGGACAACCTGCCCTCCTGCAGTTAAGCACTTGCAGTAAGTAGATATAAACATAAACTAGGTATGTACACACATACACAGGTACCTAGGTAGATTTGGGTGGGAAATGCGGGGCGCTCAGAAAGAGCCTGTTGCCGAGTCGCCTGGCCAGTAACAGAGAAGCCTCCACACCCCTATTTATCTGTAGGTACGCTGGCAGTTGGCACCGACTGCTAAAAACAGACAGCGACGTCATGTAAATTTAGCGGTCCCCCACGATAATGTGGGGCCTAGCCGTATCCGAGCAACCGCATATATTGCATGCGTTCTGCACGAGCACGAAGACCTGGGCGCAAGGGAGGCTATCGTCGAGAGAGACTTCACGGCGAAACAGTGTATGGAAACATGGGAAAATCAGGATACCTCTACAGCATTCAATAAAAAGCCTTGATGCCATTGATCAAAGCGCGACCAATGCGGCTGCGGGCGGCCTGGGTGCTGGGCGGTTGCAATTTCTACATCGGCTTGCATTGCCAGCTTGCCAGCTGGCCATTCTTCCCAATCTCGAGTAAATATTTTCAGAGGGCTAGACAGGTATGTGGCACTGCTTTTGCGCAGTTGCAGTCTCTTGTGAGGGGCCTATGTATCTAGCATCGGATGTCCTGCAGAGGGTCGAGAGCACTACCTAGTTGATGCATATATCCGTAATAACAAATGTTGGCTGTCAAGCGACCAAGAAGAAAATAGTATAGAGTTTAAAAGATTTTTGTCTGCACTGATTGAGTTAATTGCTAGTTACAGCCTTCGGCCACTGGCTGATGCGCGTGCCTGATGTTCATGGCTTGTGTTACAGAGTGGTACACGGAAACATTAGGCGCCAAATAAAAAGAATACAAAAGACTACATCATTTGATCCCGGATACGGGTATTCATTAAGTTTGCACTGTATCTTTGTGTATTATCAAATATGGTGTAATAAGCCTGTGAGGGAGAAATGAATCAAATAAAATCCCTCCTCAGTTTTTGGCTTTCTTTCGTCCATGTCCCCGAAAAAAAAGAAGTGGAATCCCACACCCCCAAAACACAGGATAGATCTCGTCCCCGTTTTGCGCGCCCTGTTTGCTTTTTTTCAACTTTGTTCTACTTATTTTATCATTCCTGCCACCGCTTCACATAGAGTTTCCCATTCGCCTTCTGCCATCTTCAACGTCTACGCAAAATCTTCCCACCGGAATCCGAGATCCTCGCCCTGCTACCCGCGCTGAGCTTTCGACGCCCTTTGCCGACACCGTTCGCTTCAGCCAGATGAGCAGTCTGTAGGTAGCCAGTTTCGAAGCGCTCCGCACGCCATTTGTCAAATCGCACTTCCTAGGCCACGCGATGATCTAGCGTATTCTGATCCTTTTCGCGCCTTCCTTTCCCACCTTTCCCGCCACGCTCGTTCACCGGTTTCCTCTCTCCATCATCCTCACGCCCCGTCTACTCACGTATTGGCACCATGGAGCCCCGACAACCTTCGATGAGTTTGCCGTCAAATGATGCATATCCATCATCATCGTCATCACCATGCAGCCCGCGCTCGACACCGCCACGCGCAGCCTCGGAACCGCCTTCCTCGCCATTATCGGCCCTGTCAAAGACGCCATCGCTGCCCAATTCTCCCATCTGCCCGAGCAACTTGGCCAGACGCTACCCCTCGCCCGAGTCGCTTCCGGCCGACGCGTCTGGCACGCATACTCCCGTGAAGCGCGGTGATCGTTCCTCCAGCCAATCTGACGATGGTAGCGAGCGCCCCTCCAAACGTCACAAGCCGGTCACCCCCAGGCAGCGCACAACCACGTACCTCAACCTTTCCAAATCGCATGGTGACTTCACGTCGGAGGACTCGGCACAGATGGACCGCCTGCTGTCCGTGCTTCACAGGAAAAAGAAGATCGTCGTCGTCGCCGGTGCTGGCATTTCCGTCTCGGCTGGCATCCCTGACTTTCGCTCCTCCAATGGTCTCTTTGCTACCACCAAGAAACAGTACAACGTCAAGTCCTCGGGCAAGCACCTGTTCGATGCATCCGTGTATAAACACGACTCGTCAACACAATCCTTCCATAAAATGGTCCGCGACATGTCCGCCATGTCTGCCAAGGCAGCTCCCACCCCCTTTCATCACATGCTGGCTTCTCTCGCACAGGAGGGTCGCCTTCTCCGCCTATACTCGCAAAATATCGATTGCCTCGATACCCAAATGGAACCTCTCGAAACCAAGGTACCACTTAACCCCAAGGGCCCCTGGCCGAAGACCATACAGCTGCACGGTGGCCTGCAACACATGGTGTGCACCAAATGCTCCGAACTGTCACCTTTGAAAGCCGAACTTTTCAACGGACCCGAGCCTCCTTTGTGCGCGGCCTGCACGGAACATGACTCCATTCGTACTATCCACGGTGGCAAGCGCAGTCATGGCATTGGCCGCCTACGGCCCAGATTCGTCCTCTATAACGAATACAATCCCGACGAAGAGGCTATTGGCAACGTGTCCAGCGCCGACCTGCGCACACGTCCAGACGCGGTTATAGTTGTCGGCACCACGCTCAAGGTTCCTGGCACACGGAGACTTGTCAAGGAACTTTGCCAGGTCACCCGAGGCAGGAAAGACGGTTTCACCGCCTGGATTAACCTGTCACCAGAACCCAAGGGCATAGACTTGAAGGACTGCTGGGACATGGTGGTACAGTCCGAGTGCGATAATGTCGCCCGCCTCACAGCTTTGCCGCCTTGGAGTGTCGAAATCGGCGACGCCTACCTCGTTCCCAAGGATGAGCTTGGCACCAACAATACCAACATTGAGGTCGCCCTCACCTCAACACCACCCGCTTCAGACACCAGCATCATCGACACGCCCCAACACACCACAGAAGATGCGCAGGCCATCCCAACGCCAAACGCCAGTCCCAAGCTCGCAGCTGTCAAAGCGCCCAAGCAAACCAAACTTGTATTTGGTAATACTGGCAAGAACGTCGCACGCAAACCTCTGAAGGATTCCAAGCCTCGCCCGCGCAAAACCAAGCAGAGCAGCAAGGCAGTCCCGCCTAGAGCGAATGTGTTGGATACTTTCAAGACGAGCAAAAATATGTCTGTCGGCAAGAACCTCGATGGCCAGACTGTGGTTAAGAATTCCATCGTCGATGATTTCCATCCGACGCTGTCTACTGTGACATTACCAACCCGCGATACTCTAAAAGTGGAAGAGCCAGCAACCCCCGTGTCCGAGACACAAATCGACCCCGAAACAATTTCGCCGCCATCGGTGCCCAATGGGATGAAGGAGCTGTTTACGTGACAATTATAGATTATCTGGCAGGGAAATAAAGGTCGAGCAAGCGGGTAACGGAATTGCAGCGAGGCGTTCGGTGCGTTTTATGTAATGCCATGGTTATGCCAAGGCAAGGGGTTTTGTTTGGGCCGAGAAATTAGGCTTGAAAGTATATTCTGTCCGTTCATAGGGTAGTGAAATTGTCACGGCGTTTTAATATATGCTGGCGTTTTGGGAGCCTGGGTTTCCTGCTACAGCCCTCACACAGAACTGTTCAGTGCGTCCGCCAAATCCGCCGAACCCGCCGAATTCCATTCACAAAGTGATTCCGGCGATCACGGAAAGTTTGAGACGGGACTGTCTTTCTCAAATTAGAAATTGTGTCAAGAATTCTATAACCACATCATCGTGTTCAATATACAAGTCGTGCCGTGGAAGTACAGTCAGATAAGCTACATCCCGGCCACGTTGCTTCAAGTAGTCGGTCACGAAACTCGTTGCGCAAAACCACGAAGTAGCATTGTAGCTCTATTTACGGAGAATTCCCCATTACCTTTCCTCCAAAAACCAATCATCGGGAAACGATTAATACATACCAGGGATTACAAGTCTCATCGCACCCAAGCCCATCATCACACCACTCCGCGCCCAAAAATAGCTTAGCGTCACTTTCCGCCAAACCGACCAATCAGCAACCGCCAATCCAGGAACGGCCGCGGAGCCGCAACGATTCTTCCCGAGCTCTTTTTTTCTCCCTCACTGCCAGCCAGCCTCTCCTCCCAATCCATCTCGCCATTCAACGTTGCGACCTCCACACCTCCTCCAAGCGCATTTGTCGGCATCAATTGGCTTTTTCTCATCAAGCCTCTCAATTAAAAAAACAAAAAAAACAAAAACAAACCGGACCAACCTCTCCTCCATAAAACGACCTGACTATTCCGTATCCTATCTCCCATTGAGCCGATCGAAAACCACATACGCACGCCAACACAATGTCTTCCTCGCTCGCCCGCCCCATGCTCCGCGCGCCCATGCGCATCGCCGGCCGCCGCTACGAGAGCACCGCCGGCAATGCTGCTTCCAAGGCCCAGCAGGGTCTGTCCAAGGTCACCAGCGCTGCCGGACCTGCCATTGCCGGCGCCGCCCGTGGCGTGGGCAATGCGCTCGGCAAGATTGGCGGTCGCACCGGTCGCCTGATCAACTTCATTCAGGGTGCGTTCCCACTCATTATTCCAGCTTCTGCGATTCTAATGCCTGCCTTTGGCGCCACTTTTCGCTGTTCAGTTGGGGTGTAATAATGGGAAAATCAACTAACCGTCGATGCAGCCCAGACTCCTTTCGTCACCTACTACGGCAAGGTCGGCCTTGAGCTCACCAAGCTCGTCTTCCAGGGCCAGAAGATGTCTCCTCCGTAAGTATTCATTTCTGAAACCGAACAGCGGCGAGACGCTGTGTCTTTTGTGCCAATTGCAGAAAGATGGGTTTGGTCGTTCGGAACCAACTGGAATACCCCAATGCTAACCATGCTCGTCACAGCTCCATGGCCACCTTCCAGACCACCTACCAAAACCTGTGGACGAGGCTGAAGAGCCGCTCCATCTCGCCGCAGAGCATCATCCAGCAGGTCCGCGGCCTCGGCACCCCCCAGCTCGTCGCCGGTGGCGTCGTCCTCGCCGAGTGCCTCGGCTTCTTCACCGTCGGCGAGATTATCGGCCGCTTCAAGCTCGTCGGTTACCACGGCGAGGTTGCCCACCACTAAATTACGAGCGCACGCAACAATCGGGACCGACGACACCCAATGCCGCATTTCGGAGGGGATAAGCGGAAACGAGGTCGCTGTGACGAGCGCATGGCAGCAGTCTAGTTGATGACGAGACTGGCATTTGACATGTGTCTGTCCAGCTTACGTCTTGCTTCCTGCTACCTCACCGACTGCTGAATGTTGTCTTTTACTGTTTTTGACACGGAAAACATGATGGATTGACCAAAATCGCTGGAGGATGACGGACAAATGTTGGTGGGCACCCGGATAGAGGAGATGCGGCACAAGGATTTCTTGCTTGCCGCTCCCGAGTCTCCTTCTTTCTATTGTTTTTCTTTTTTACCTTTTACCCCAATTTCCCTTTGTATCACAAAAGAATCATTGTACATCAGATGGCATAGCTGCAAGCACTAAAAAAGGCAACGCAAACGAGTAGAGTAGAAGCCTTGCCATGGGGGAACGGCTACCCAATACAAAAAACTTTCACAAAAAAAAAGTAACTTGCCTCTTCTGCAGTCTCTGTACGACCTGTTGCTTATCAACCCTCGCGGGAGAAAAAAAAGTTGCCATCTTCATTCCCATACTACCCTCCCCCGTTCTGCCAGTTGCCCTGTGCTTTGTATGCGCAGCCAACAGATTTAAAGCCAACCAAACAAAAAAAAGATCTTTTGATCAGAAATCTCAAGTAACCTTTTCCCGAGTAAGACCCATGACAAGTTCAGCCCTTGCATTTATTTAGTCGCTCTCGCTTTTCCTTTGCAGACGCTCGCATCGCGCCCGCCCAAACTCGGGCAACAACCGTTTCCCATCCTAGGTAGGCTCCCTGCATCCCGTCCGCGGCCCGCACAGGTTGGACTTACACGCCGAAACATTTCCCGTTTGCACCCGTGTCAAGGGACGTTTTTCTTTTGCCCATTTCGCCCCGATTGTCTGAATGTACCAATACTCACATAGACAACCAGGAAAATCAAATGAATTCGCCCATTGAAATAATGGTCTCTCGCTCTATCACGGCCGTCTTCTCAGTAGGCATTCCTGATACGCGCACAGTCAGAGAGGCCATGGGTGATGTCAGGTACCTGGTCAAGCACCAAGTTGAATCTTCAGGCCGTATATTGTTCCCGGCGCGACTAATTGTTATGCTTTCTCTATGATACCTGTATCGAACGCCATGTGTCCTTTGTTGCCGACATTTCTTAACTCGTTGCCGTCGAAATGACTCCCAGAATGCCAACCATTGATCGGTGCATGCATTCCAATCACCCGTCATGTTGAGTTCCCATCATATAACGCGCTACAGAGAGTCCCAAAATCCGGTTTATATTTCTCCAAGGCCACGCATGGCAAGCGGAACCAAGCTGGATGTCCAATACCCACGGGAGCGACCCGACAGTCTGGTACGCCTATCTCCGCCAGCCAATAACAGCCCAGCCATACCGCGACCCAAGGGCCAGACATCCAATGAAATGCGTGCCGTCGCATCCACAAAGCCATCATCCTAATGTGCTGGGTCAATAGCGATATTGTATTGTATTAATATTCAACGCCGGGGTCATCCCTCTCTAGGACAAAGGGCCCTTTCAAGCATCTAATTTTTGCATCATTTCTTATCAGGACCACCTGTCAGGAAAGCACAAGGATAAACAGTGATCCCGTCTTACCAAAAAAAAAAGTATAAAACATGAAACAAACACGCAAGCAGAGTATAATTTTCGTCTTGCTGTGACTGAGCACTGGCTTGCTGCCCTCTCTTGTCCTGCATAATCCAGGTTGATAGTTCCCTACCAAATAAACTCCGCCCAATGTCGCAAACGCTATGCCTCTAGTCCAGTTCAAGACGTTCGACCGAAACCATGAATTCGTAGTCCCGAATAAATAGTTTTTAAATCGATACTAGCGTGTCGGTCTCCTCGCCGTCCAGATGTGCCTAGTCAACGCAGTCAGCCTCAGAAATACTCCCACAATATCGACAGATGCACTTACATGATACAATATGCGTGGTAGCGTAGCTTGCAGCATTCTGATTTGACAGCGTCTTGAAGCTCATTGACTTGCTCAATGGTCATGCCCAAGTTCTCAATCATTGGTGCCAGGCTCATGGCTTGCACGCCGTCAATCAGACACAGATTAAACCACTGTGCAACCCGTCTTTCCTCGGCATTGCGACTCCATGGATTCACATAGCATCGAATGAGGCGCTCTTCAAAGTTGACGTAGCCTGCTGCCTCCATCATGGCTTTTACATTCAACGTGTCCACTCTTGCGCTGCGATGAAAGCCATCCATGCCTTGCAAGTACTTTTGTGCCCATTCCATCAAGAACGAATGCTCCGGTATATCGCTTCCATGCCATGCGGGCAGCCAATTGATTTCAACCTGCTCGATATAGCCGCCAGGCGTCGTATGTCTATCAACGTCAGCAATTCCACCTTGAGGCCCAGTTTTCGTAGCCCTGGCATGAGACATACTGAAACGCTTTTCTATAGGTATTTGGCCAAAGACTATTGTGAATAGACCCCAGCAACAACCTCATATGTATTAAATCGCAGTCTTTCAAGAGGGGCTCCCATGAGGGTTCTTCGAGGTCAAACTGCAGTGTCTCCACGTTGCGAGGAATGCTATCATCAGATTAGTGAAGAGCATAAATTTAGGGAGGCCCTAGCGAATTGGCATACAGAGGAGGCTGGATTTTGTTGAGGTCCACCGCCATGATGTGGCCATCTTTAAGGTAACTAGATATATTGTCAGCTTATGCAAGGGAATCCCGCCACGCCTCTACTCACTTTTCCGCTACATTAATGGCCCAGATACCGGTTCCAGTACCAAGATCCAATACACGGGGGTTGGGTCGATGGATGGGGTATGTAAAAACGTGCTCTCTTCGAGCTAACAGGAAGAACTTGTGGAAGATGTCATATCGGTTCGTTTCTTCCTATTTTCAGAGTTAAATAACTGCGGCTATTGTTGTTGTTCTTGTCAGACGGGAGCTATTTCTGTACCTTGTCAATGGGGAATTGGTACTTGTCGCGTCTCCAGTCTCCGTAGAATCGGCTGTGCTTCCAGAAGCCCTGTATAAATTCAGGCGCGTCTCTGCTATACCAATCGGTTATCATATATAGTCACACAGCCTAGTCAAATATAAAAACTCACAGATCTCTTAGCGCCATGAGTATGTTTTTTTGGCTGTCTTTTTGTATATATGTTTCCCAATGACACTCAAGGCTCGTTTGTAGCCAACACGGCGGTAGCTAAAACAGCAAAGGTTATTCGCCACCTTAGTTCGATTCCAGGCTGTTAGAGGTTATGAAGGCCTGTAAGCGTATTAGCAAGGGTTATATGATGGTCTCTCGGAAATACCTGTATACCAGGCAAGGATGGACAAGGTGTCTAGCAAAGACGACATGAGGAGTTATGTGACAATCCGGAATGTCGAAATCCCGATAGGGGATAGCGGAGCGTTTTAAAGGAAACGAGATGGCAACGAGGCAATGGTGGGGAGTCTTGTCGAGAGTAAAGCAATGGAATGTCGGACCTGACGGTTGCACGAGGTGTGTTGTGGAAGGCTCAGAAGGCATCTGCACCGCAGTATAGGAGCAAGATGATGGTGACCAATGGCCATCAGCAGCCTCTTGTAGAGGTACCATGCAGCAGAAGATCGAAGACGTTGAATGGGAGAAAGGGAAGAAGCAAGTGTAAGCCGTGAGCGGGCTGCAGGTTGGAAACTTTTCGAGATGGTGGTGTGAGGTAGATTTCGGAGGGGAAAATGCAGGCAAGGCAAGAATATGGAGCAGCTGGGCGCAGCAAGGCCAAATTGTAGGTACTAATGCTAATAGAAGATGGGAGTTCGGTAATCTGCAAGGGCAGTGCAAACGCGCGGGAGGCGGTGGGGGCCAATGACAAACAGGAGAAGAGGAAGACGAGGAAAGCCAGGGAAACCAGGGAAGCCAGGGAATGAGGATGGCTGGATTGCCGCTATTACTTACAGAACAACTGGCAATGTGGCGGTGGAGATTTTCAACTTGCTTGAACAGTTTGGCTGGGGACACTTGCAGCAATGCACCCGCATATGCACCCACTTTGGTTGCGTCTCAAAATGGGGGTGCCGCTGTGGATGGTGACAAGAGTTTATTCTGCTGCAATTTGTATGCGTGGTACCAAAATGCTTGGCAAAAATAGCCGATCATCAGCTGTTCCTTGCCAGTCCGAGTGTCGTCGGCACCGCGCCAATAATGTGACCCGACTGAGGAGTCGTTTGAGCCTTTGTGGCACGCAAATCACGCCACGGCTGCTTGTCTAATACTGATTGTACAATCAGCCAGCGCGACAGGGTTGTTGAGGATTTGAATCGAAAGACAGCAGAGTCCAAGACGGCAGAGTCTATGGATGGAGTGGTGTCGAAAATAAGGGGATAGCAGATGGTTCGTGTCGACAAGTTGAGTATGAACAAGAGATAATGATGGATGGCTTGTCAAGTCTAAAGAAGCCGATACCAAGAGGGTATAATGGCAAATGTGAAGAGTGCAAAAGCCAACAAGCTATGCTACTGACGTCGAACGGTAGAGACTGCGGATGATTGAAACGATATCAGGAGCCGAGATGAAGAAGAGGAGTTGAAGCTGCCAACAACATGTCATGAATCTGGTGTAACGTGACTATGTGTTAATATAACAAGTACAAGCTGCAGGATCTGAGGAAGGCGAGGTTCGCACAAAACAAGGAGACAAGAAACGGAAAAGAGCCCGTCTTAATAGTCGACCTGGCGTCTGTTTTCTTGTTGGGTCAATATCTTCAAAGCAGGCTGAACAGGCAAGACAACGGCCAGAGACAAAGATGCAGAAGCGCCAACGAAGAGTAGCCAAACGCGAACAGAGGGCAGGCGGCCGAGGCGGGAAAGCGGACAGGGGGGGTCTGGCGACCGAGTCCAGCCCAGCTAAGTAAATGTAGGTTGCGGCGATGGTGTGGCAGCTGTGATGACTGATGTGTGTAAGGCGTCGCGTGATGCCTCGGACAGTAACAAACATGGCGTCAATGCCGTAGGGCAGGCTGGGCAGGGATATATAACTACCCAGCCTGGTCGGCATCGTCAGCCAGCTCAGCGGGCCCAGCTGAGCGATGCAAAGTAATAACTACTAAGACGCTGCTGCTTGGGCATGGTGCTTCGTCAAGCGTGGAACCGTGTGGTTCGTGTTGTTTGTGTTTGGTCTGCAGCTACGCCTCAACGGCGGCCTGGTCTCGTCCGGCCAGCGCAATTGGATCCAGCGTGGTATATGCTTGGCCTCTTGCTTTGGTCTGGCCTCGATAATACATGCTCCAGAGTGGGCTGAATAGGGCCACAACCGCCCAACATCAACGACGGCGGGAAAAAGGGCAGGGGGTGAGAAGGAAGGTTGGGCGTTGAGCGATTGGGGGCCATCAAGGCAATAAGTAGCAGGAAATACGTAACATGTCTTGAACTTACCATGATGATTGCATGAGTTGTGATTGCTTTCCTGGTGTAGCTTTTTCCGGTTAGGATACGTATTTTGCTGATTTTTTGCTGATTGGATACAGAGACTTTCTTGTGTCTTTATATTCGCTTCGGGCGGCTACAGTACAGAGCCGATGTGGTTGTTCGCCTGAGACGCCAAGACCATGCTATGTTTCTCGCGCCGCGATGTAGTTGCTAGCTTGGTCTGAGCCGAAGGAGCGGAACCTGGTAAGTGGCCCTGTACGCGCGCGCGACACAATCCGCCCCCAAGATTGGGGCAAAGGGGGGAGTAAGAGCGCTGGTCGAAGTGGGCGGGCGACGACGAGTCTCTTGACAAACAGGCAGACAGGCACGACAAGACCAGTTGAGGGTGCAAGACTGGGCTAATTCTAATGATGATTAGATTTCCCCAAGGCTGGCTGGCTAGGTTCCCATGTTCCGTCGAGGGCGGCCCTGAAAGTTTGACCTAGCGGCTGGTAGTTGTGGTAGTGGTAGTGTGTTGGGAATGGTGGGCGGCCAGTGGTACCAAGTCACTATCAGTCGGTAGCTAGCAGGTAGGTAAGGTCACGTCGTCTGTGTCGCTGGCTCGCTGTCTCGCTGGCTGGGACGATTGAGTCCACTCCACAAGCAGGGACGAAAGCCCGAGAATGGAGAGGCGAGGCGGGAGGTGGCCAGGAGCTGCGAGAACCAACTAGTTAGTAGGGGGGATAGGCAACAGGGTGGAAGAGGGGAGACTGAGAGAGAGGTGACGACGGGAACGGGCAAGGGGCGTGGATTTGGGCTTTGCGGCGGGCGTGGGTCGGGGGTGCAAGTTGGAAAATGGGAAAAGGCAGAAAAAAAAGTGCAAAATGGAAATCGATAAAGAGATTGAGTCGATAATCGCGACTTTGTCGTATCCGTAGGTAAATAGCTATCGTACCCATGTCCGGCTCCCATCTCGTCGCGTCTCACAAGCCAAGCTCCTTCCGTTTGTCGTCGTCTCTGTCCCAGTTTGCCAGTGTCACCAGCAGACCTCGCAGAATCATCCTCCCACGTGGCATCGCGCTGCAGCGGCCTGCATCCAAGATGAATCACAATTATCAATACAACCACTGTCCCGCGCAATACGACAACTGGCAATGCCTGCGTTTGCAGCGTCCATCTCCATCTGCCAAGCGTCGCACAACAGCTCCAACTGTGCAGATTGCTGGTGCCGCCTCATTCTAGCTTCAGCCTGGAGAAAGGGCCGTTTTTTAAATCGGGGCTGCGGGTGTGGAACTGACCCTGGCAGGAAGCAGCCATAGGCAGATGACGGATATTAGGTACAGAACGCACGAGTGAGAGCTGCCCAGGGGCATCCCCAAGTCCTCGGTTCAGTCGCTGCCATCTTCTACCGAGCTTCTACACTTGGCAACGAGTCGAATCAATAACAACAACAATGCTGGTATTAATACGGAGTACTCCCTACCGAGTACGGAGTACGGATACACATCAGCAAACATGGGTTGACTTGAGCCTGTGCACCGTCGGCACACACCACCCCCAAAGACACACACCACGCCGTCAGGTTCTTGCCTTCACACCCTCAACTAAATAATTGAGGGGGTTTTGGGGGCGAAAAAAAGCCATACAGTTACCGACGCAGACTGTATTATTACCCAGCAACTACTACAGATTACGAATAACTACCTAATACCCAGTACTCCGTACCACAGCACAATCTACGAGTCTGGTTGCGGCTCTAGCCTACCACGACACAATATCACAACCGAAGTGAGAGCCCAAGCGAATTAATTTCTTTTTCCCTCGCAAGCAAGGTTTCACAGAAAGCTTTGCCCGAGAATGACCACCCGATGCTGCGCCATTTCCACTTGACGCTAGTTACATGGCAGGTAGCCGCCGTTGCCATTCTCTGACTAACATCTCTGTCTAAAAGAGCGGCCATGCCGGTCTTGACAAGGCCGCCATCGTTCGGTGGAGGGATTGGAGCAAGCTAAAACTAGGTTTGCAGGGCTCTTTTTTGGGAAATCAAGAACACGGTATGAGCAAAGACAACAGATGAAGATGATGCGCCGCTTATTCGTACTGGGCCATGCCGTGCATGCATGTTAGTTGGGTATGGATTGCAAGCCTCGTCACCGCCCTGCAGAGCCACAAGCCACAACGCCCCTCCAGGCCTCGGGTCTGTGGGAATCGAGGTACAGCAGATAACTAGAGGGTCGATAAAAAGCGGTGACATCTCGAAAAGGCTGCAAGAGCTACAGCGGCGGCAACGCAGAGAAGCCCCCCCGCTGCCCCGGTACAGCTTACGGATACATAGCACCGAAATGCCAGTATGCACAATGACGGGAGTACACCCTGCAGGGCGGACGACGCCTTTGCCCCTCCCCTCAACGAGTCAACCGCCTTCCGTTACGAGCCAAAGCTTCTCAGATGGACGGAGCATCCGCAGCAATGCCCAAGCTAGGCAATCCCGACGATGGATCATCGCTGCAGCCCGGAAATCCATGTGGCCTACAATGCAGCCGTCCAAGGCGCAAGGCTGGAACGAGTCCGAGGGACCAACAATAGCACACCGAATGTGAAAGCAGAAGGGGGATCCAAAATCGGAACCCCTTGCATTGAGTTGGCTGAAAGGGTCCAAGTGATTCGGTGGTGTCTAGAAAATTGGTCATGTAACTTGATATCAGAGGAATTTCGACGCATTAGCCAATCAAGCACCTGGAGTAACTAGGTCGTGGAAGAGTAAAACGACAAGTGGCAATGCCATCCACCATTCTTTCACTGAGGAGCCGATCGCTCTCTCCCTTGCCTCTGACATGGATGATGGCTCACAGCCTCGACTCCATCATCGTTCCAGAACTCGCGGGAGTGCGGGATTGGAGGCGCACTAGTCCCAAGCAGCGACAAGAACAAGGGCTCGAATCACTATGAAACTTCGGTGTGCCACACTCCGCCACCCAGATGGACTCGCCTCGGATGGAAAAGAAGCGAGGTGAGCAAAGGAGTATCACGAAGCGGAAAGGGGGGGGGGGGGGGG
>JARJPP010000098.1:0-150192 GCA_030782485.1 Beauveria brongniartii
CCCCCCCCCCCCCCCCCCTGTGTGTGGTATATTGATGGCGCCGCCGTCTATGCCAGTACCGGACAAGCCTCTTTGTCTCTTTTCCCCCCCTCCACCCCACCAAAAAAAGAAGTTTCTATCCTCCGGCTCAACGGCTCTATTCCTCAAGAACTCGTTTCGACCCCCACCAAGCCCGCCCGAGCCCACTGGCCCGGTAACGAGTTGTCAATCGTGACTTTGCACAGCCAACTAATTAATCAGCCGTCACCCGCGAGCGGCCACGCCTTCGTATTTACCAGTAACTAACCAAGTTCGTCACAGCCAACTGTTAGTTGTCGAGGCTCAATTTATAAGACCAAGGCCGCTTGAAGAGGGGCGCCGGGCTGGGCGGCCGGAGGGCTTGTACCTGCCTATTCCACCTTCTCTCGAGTCACAGGTAATCAACGCTTCTTCTTCTTCTTCCTCTTATTATTAATCTGCTCATTCCTGTTGGTGGCTCTTGGTAGTCTACCCGTGCTACCTCCAAGCTCTTATCTGTTTCCTGACTGTCAGACGATGGCTTCCCCGCTGGCCAATATCCTCCCGACCCGCGTCTCATCTATCTACTACTCCGCTGCTAGGGCCCGCCCGCGCTGCCAACTCACTAGTTAGTTAAACTAGTTTTTCTCGCTAGCTGCCGTCCGTCGACTGGCTTGGTTCGGCAGCATCGCGGTGTTGCTGTGGCGCTGGTTCATGAGGTCCATGTGAATACCGTCCAAGCACCCTCAGCATGACCGCCTTCACGAGCGCCTCCCAGCGCCCAGTCCACTTCTGCATACGGAAAGAAAGGCCTCATACGTCATTTTTGTGTCTCAGTTTTACTCGCACCTCAGCTGCCTCTCACCCCTAACCCTGGGCATCCGCTAGAAGCCCAGACGTTGCTGCTGCGGCGCTGGATCGTGCTTAATTGACCAAAGGTCTGCCATACCGGCTATTTCGAGCTAATCGTAAGCTTTGGGCGGCGATTGCATGTACGCGCGAGCACTGGTCAGGCGCTGCGCGTCATCGTGAGCTGCAGCCAGAAATCCATGCATGAGAGACATAACCCGTGTCACTTCCCTCATTGGCTTTCTTCTGCAGCCTTGTCGCCTAAATCTGTTAAGAACAAACGAGACGCTCGCCACATTGTGTCGCGCTAGGTGCCGGGGCGCCTCATAGCACTGAATCCGGAAGATTGGCAGCAGGAATGTCTGACGCTGCTGATCCGACACGTGTGACCGCGCGACCTGCCGTCATGTTTGGTTTTATCCGTACCGTGCAACTTTAACTTTGCGACACGAAACGAAACGAAACGTCACATCCCGCACGCCAGGCAGCCCGATCTCATCAGAATGTGGGTAGCGGCACATTAATATAACCTGACCCTAGATCGATGTGGCCTTGCGAAGGGGCCCGGATGTGAGTGATGACAGCATCGCAAACTGGCTTTGTTACTTGTTAGTTCACAAGAACGTGTGTAGCCCATTTACGATGAGGTACCCTGTGGTCGAAATGACTCTATGAGTCATAAACCTGGCAGAGGCGTGCGACTTGCAGCTGGGCCGCTCTTCATCTTCTTTGCTCAAACAACTTTCGTCTGTCTCATTTCAGCCTTGCATCTTCTGAACATGTTACTTGTGTCTCGAGCGTACTTTAACTACATCGTTAGACCCCACGACCGGCGGCGGTTGAACGTGCCTGTTGCATGGGCCAAGTCTTGTCAGTCAGTAGTCTGACAGATTCATGGTGGTCAGAATTTGGCCCGTTCTGACGTGGTCTCAACGTTACCGCTGGTGTAAATCAATCAAGCCCCTTTTGAACGTCCGATACCTTGGGGCATTTCCTTTGAATTGCTCTGATGGCTACTCGTGGACCAGCAAAAGGTGCCACCCATTGATTCGTCCGACTGCCTCTTATTACTTTCTACAGCGAATATTGAAGTCACTCGGGTGTCTTTCCGTTGTATGTGGTGGATGTCGATCAATCAAACTAGAACAGATCTCTCGCCTCTTAGCGACTAGGTTATCGTTAGTGCCTTCCAGGAACGGTCTAAACGGGAGCGCTACCAGGAAAGCAGCGATGCGAAGCGTAAGTGTGAATCATTTCCGTTGTCAAGTTATCTGATACTACTCGACCTTTCTCTTCGCAGTCAATGCTCCAGTTGACCCCACTCACCATCGGAAACAGTCCGCTGGTTGTGAACTATTCTGAAGTGCTGAAGCCGTCGGATTTTCGCAATGCGCCATCGGCTAATTTCCTGCGAAGGCCGGGCCCGTTTGCGGTCCACTGCCAGGGTAACGGCGCCGGATTGACGATAGTTTGAGTTCGAGCACTTTGGTGGGCTGGAGGCTTGGCTGTCCCTGAGATGCGCAACTGATGTTAGGTTGAGGTGGTTGGGTTGCGGTTCCACGCCGTTGAACTCTTGTCCAAGTCATTGGTGGCAACTGACCTACATTGATGCATGAAAGAATGATCAACTCTCGAAAGTTGCTTCGCGTGGCGCTCCCAGTGGGCTGACGATATTGGACTGGAATGCTTCCATGGAACTAGCGACGTTCATTGGCGGTGGGACTCGGCATTGCAAAGCGAATGCAACGTTCTCTATGCAGAGAACGTGAATTTTCATTGATTATTGGATCATGGACCTCAGCTGCGACGTCCAGGAGGACCTGCCGGGAACCGAACGAAGTGACTTCACTACTACCAGGCCTAACAAAGCGACTGGCAATGGCAGCGGCAGGACTTGCTTTTGCAAATCTTAACAGATGCCCCCACCCGAGACCGTTATTTTCATCGAATACACCCCCCCAAGTAGAATCATCTCGTTGCTATCTGCCAGCTTAATGACTTTGCTATACCACTGCTTACCACCATTGAATAAGACTTGGGCTCTTTCAACGTCCGCGACTTGACGTTACCGCCGCTCAGGATTCCCTCTCAGAGCAGAATAACAATTTGAGGTCTTTTGCTAGCCCCTTTGCTCGCATCTTCGCAAATCAGAGAAACCAAGCAGGGTCCATGTGGAAAACCCCGCCGCCACCAATATTGTGCGGATGGGCCATACCTAAGGATGCAGCATCCATTTCTTTCCGCAGAGCTGCGTCCCTGACAGTTTGAGCTGCCGCACGGCGGAGAGACCCTCTTCACATGCTTGCGCCAGGCCCCGCGCGTCTATTTCAAGCCATGTCCAGATGTGTTGCAACTGTCGAGTCAGCACCGCCGAGGGGCCTCATCGACTTTACGCCATTGCATGAGAGCAGGCAAGACCTACATGGTAGATAAGCAGGAGACGCAGTGAGGCGATAAAGAAATACAGTATACTCTTCAGCTGAGCTGCCTCATGTGGCATTGTCGTTCCCTTCTCTTGTTTTTCTCTTCTAGGCTTGTTGAAGACAAGGCGGCTTCACTCGGCAGTCCGAGTAAACTTGGGTACCCAGCTACATTCTCACAAGCTCGTTGGGCCATTGAGTTGGATTATGCATGATTTCAAATGCAAATTGACGCAGGCGTGCTACGCAGCCAAAGAACCCGGCTGCTGAGCATAATAACGAGCACGCCAGCTGTTGAGGCATGGTATCTATACTGCGGATTTGCGGAGTGTCTGGTCAGCATACTAACATTGTCTAGAAACAAGGCCGTAATATCACATGTGGAATACAGCAACTCGGCTTTACCATCGATTACCGCCAGTGACCGAACCTCGCGTATGACTTTCTCCCCTTGCTTGCAATCTCAGGTTCAGGACCCTAACAGGATTAGACTAGAACCGTTTGGATAGAGGCTGGTTAAAAGGTGTATATTAAGCGCAGCTCACGAGAAACGCCACATTCCGTATGCGCCGCGGCTAGCCAAAAGAAGGACGATTCCTCCGCTGCTCGACAGCAAAGATTATTAAGCCGACGCCGAGCATCGACTAGGCGCAGATTGCAACCCAATACTAAAGAGTCGGCTAATGATTCTCACACTGGGGTGGGCAACGGCCGCGATGCAAGCCCTGTCCGCCAGCCTCGTCAGTACTCAGCTGAGCGCCGAGAGAGCCCAGAGCTCTCTGCCAGCCACCGCCTCTGACCCAACAGGGCGACATCAGACGACGCATGTCGCACTAATGCACTGCAAAGTGGTGGCTTCGGCGAAGACTAGGGAATGAGGGGCAGCGAGTGATAATCTCATGATCAGCTTTTGTGGCACACCATATTGGCACATTCATTCGACTGTGCCTTGCGCCCAGTAGGATGTTGGCTGCCCCCCACCATATTTGTGAGGCATGCGAGAGATGATGATGATATATTCTCCTGATCCTAGCTAACTGTGTGTGTAGAGCTATATATGTGTGCACGTAGTGTGCACGTGACAACCTGCTGTGTCACTGTGCGTGATGCCCTCATCGCCTTCTGACTATCCCTGCTAATTAATATCTAGTTCCTACACTATAATATCTTACCTATTATCCTACTCACTATTATTAAATGTAGCCTAAGCCTCTAAGCCCCTTAGGCCTTAGCCTATATTATTTATATCTATCTAATCTATGTCCGTGTTTAGTGCGCGTCTGTGTAGGCGCTATATTTCCTCTATCCTTATCACTATCCATTTTACTACCTAGTACGCCACTTTATCATTCTTCCTATCTTCCTCTAGCTCTTCCTATATACGCGGCGCCTGTCGCCTCTTAGTCTTTAAAGCTAGAGGTGGCTTTAGGACTACTAGCGGCTTATTTTCTAGCATCTATAACGCCTTTATAAATATAAGTATCGCCTTAGGCCTAGCTAGTATAATCTCTTCTACACTAGCCTATAATTATTTATATAATCCTAGCTCTAGGCTATTTATAATAATCGCCCCTATTACGCCTAGCTAGATAAAGAGCCTTAGTGCCACTACTACCTACTTATTTAGGTCTACGACTCTTCCCTATCTAGTCACTATATTTATAACTATATAAAATAGCACCTTTATTACCGCCTAATTACTATTATAAAAACTCTACTATGTGTTTTAGAGCTCTATAAAATATCCCTATACTACTTTATCTATCTACCCTATTATAATAATATATATTTAAAAGTCCTAAAATACTATTACTAAATCCCGCCTTTATAATTATAGGTTAACTGCTAGTAGCTATAATATATAGTTAATACTAAATAGTATTATATACTATACCTCGCCTAGGCGTACTTATATTACCTTATATGCCTAGGCCACTATTTCTATACGTATGTCTAGGGTGCCCTAGTATATACATAATAATATACCTAGCTTTATTAGTAGCTTAAAGCGAGCTATATAATTACTAAGAGTTAAGAGCTTTATAAAGTAGCTATCTAATAAGAATCCACTATCTTATTATATAGTTATAATAATAGTAGGTATTAAGGTAACTAGCTATTAAGTATTAAAATACACCTCCGCTAGTATAATGTGCTATTACGTGGCTTACTCTATAACACTCTAGACCTTCCTTAGCTACTAAATAATATTAGTAGCTACTAGCTTAAAATCCTAAATATAGTTCTCTATATCTACCGTGGTTTTCTATAATACCACTACTAGTATATCTAGTTATATACTACTAGTACTATCTAGGTTATCCTAGATATTATCCTATAGGCTAAAGACCCGTCTAAAGTCTACTATCTATCTTTTATATTTAAAGAGCTTAATCTATATAATAATTATACTTAGCTCCTTTTAAAATACTATCTCTTACTATAACTATATTAACTTAGTCACTATAAGATTTACTATCTATAGTAGTAGCTATAATAGCTAGGAGTTTATAGCTAGACGTAGTAGTCCAATTAGTCACCTATATACTAGCAGTTTAACGCTACCGTCGTCCGTCTACTCGCTAGTGCTTACGCCGTCTTAGATCTTCGCTGGCGCCGTTATTGTTATTACGCCCCTGCGTGGCTTCGTGTCCCGTAGCAGATTATACAGCGTGTCCCTAGCCTGCCTAATTTCCGTCTAAAGTAGTTATTCTCTTTCTATTACGCTACTAAACTTATCTTAGAATATATTTAACTAGCTATATAGTTATTTCTCTTATCTACTTACACTACTATACTATTTAAGGGAAGTAGTTATCTTTATTATTTAAATAGCCACGGCTAATACCTAGTATAATACTATTACTTCTTATTTTAAGAATAGTACGTTACCTACGTTATTACTTTTTACTATATATAGTGCTATAAGTCTATTAAGATACTAGTCCTAGTAAATAGCTATTAGTAGTAACTTCTAGTTCTTCTCTATAGCCTTAAGTATCACCTACGTGCTAGGTGTGAGAATAAGGTCTAGTGGTGTCTTTAATAGCTCTATAACTTACTATACTATATCGTAGAGCTACTATTTAATAAGCTACCTATACTAATCTACCTTACTATATACCTACGCCTACTTAGGTATCTACTACGCCACCTATGCCATAATAGCTAATAACTACGATGTCCCCGTTATAGCTATCTATAGTATTATTATTATCCCCTATAAGGCTAACGTCACTATGTTATTACTATACTCTTAGTACTACTATATTACCTTTATTACTAATAAAATAATAATATAGAAAGTATATTTATAGCTAAAAGATATAGAGATATAGAAAATAATATTTAGCTAAAATTCTAGGGGCGCCTATCTATTTCTTCTCTTACTATATTAGCTATACTAGTAATAAATAATACTTATTTAGAGCCTAGTGCTCTAGTACTACCGCTACGTATTTACCTAGTTCTCTTACTAATAACTACGTGTTATAGGAGTTATCTAGGTCCTTATACTAAGCCTAGAAAAATTAGGTGCTATCCTCTACTTTCTTATCTATAATACGTATTACCTCCTACTCTATTATATAAAGTAGCGGCTACGCTATAGTTATTATAGTTACTAGTGCCTCTCTATTTTCCTATACTAATACACCTATTAGTAATACTACTGGCCTGTCGTCCTTCTACTAGTCCACTATATAGGCAGGCTCTAGGTAGTCTACTAAAATCACCGGCTAGATGTGTGACTTAGGTGGTAGAGCTAAATAGTATACTAAGTAGCTAATCTACTCTATAATGTGGAATAGTCTAGTGTATTAGATACTAAATTTACAGCCTACTTTATCTGCGGCTACGTAGCCCTTATATAGTCTAATATAGACTATATCCCCTACTATAAAGAAATGCATAGTGTGTTGTCTATTATAATAACTCTTTATAGTGACTACTATAATAGCTAAGGTATTATATGCTAAGATCTAAGCTACCTTATAGTTTAGCTTTACTAGTATTACTCCTAATATATAGTCTACTATGTCTATAGGTTTATAACCTCTAATTACCTTATATAAAGAATGTCTAGTAGATAATAATACTATATTATTAATTTAGAAGATAAGGCATAATATCGCTAATTCCTATACTACTAGCGTGTCTATACTTACAATATAGACTCTAATAGTAGATAATATAGTCTAAATCACCTATTTAGTCTAGCTGTCTATCTATAGGTAGTATACTATTATATAGACTAGCTTTATACCTAGCTTCTTCTAGACATACTACTATAATATAGTTATAAACTTTAGGTCCTAGTCTAAGAGTATAATCTTAGGGATACCCTAGCCTAGGTTAAAGAGTATGTCTAATAGTACTCACGTGACCTCGCCTACGTCTACCGCGTTCTATACTAGTACTACCGCCACTGTCTTACTAAATTTATAGACTATAACTAATAATAATATATATCCCTATTCTAATAGTGGGAGCGCTAATATAAAGTCTATTAATATATAGTAAAATAGCTATAGTGTAGGGAGTAGTAGCTATAGGTTTCTATATAGCGCGTGGTAGCGCTTATAGTATTACTAGTATTTTTTATAAGTATATAGAAATACCTTAAAGTAGCTATATCCCTTATATATATAGTACTATACTAGGATTAGCGCTAATTTGTTATAGGCTATATAGTTTCCCTTATATATTGCCTTAAATACCTCTTATATGTAATTTATAGGAATATAGAGCTTCCGCGGTCCGCCTAGTGTGATCTTCTAGAGGAGGTTATCCTTAATTATAAATAGGAGCTCTACCTTATTCTATGGTGCTAGCATATTATTATCTATAATAGAGGTCTACACTTATTACTATATAGGGTCCTATATATAGCCTTCTTATAGTTACTTTTTAAATTCTAGGCTAATACTAATAACGCTAGCGTATAGCTACGGTGTAGGCGCTAGCTACGCTAATAGGAATAGTTCCCCTTAAAAGTGATATGTTAATATAGGGCTTACTTCTTAGAGTTCTAGCTAATTATCTAGTATACTCTCTAGCTATCCTAGCGCTATTAGATTAGTATAAGGCAATAATATAAGGAGGTAGCTAAGTATATCTAGGATTAGATGCTTAGCCCCCTTCTAATATATTACTTATACCTTTATATTACTTATATACTCTATTACCCTAATAATTTTCTTATTTACTACCTATTAGCTTATAGTATTAGTAATATTAATTTACTTATCTAGTATAATAATAGAGTTATAATCTATAAAATAAACCACTAGTAGCTTCTCTATAGTACTTATTAGGTGCTATAGCTTATAAAGCGCCTAAATATAGCTATACACCTCTATTTCTATAGCCTAATATTACTTCTTATCGTCTAAGAGAGTGTAGGATAGGAATATAACTAGTTATATACTATTACGTGGTAGGTATATATATATCTTACTATCTCGCGTAATCGCTATAAGGGCCTTATCTTTAATATAGTACACTATAACTCTAATACCTATCTTTAACGTGTTAACGTTAAAGAATAGCTATTAGTACACTACGAAGTATACCAGCATATAATACTATATTAGCACTACCTTAAGCTATTTAAAACTATTTAACTTAGCCCTAGTTAGTAAAGCTAAAGTAGTATAATTCACCTATACTAATCTTATAATAGCCTTCTCCTTCGTCTAGCCCGCGGCCTTACTAGTGCCCTACTATCTAACCTTATCTATATAATATATTCCCTACTACTCCTTCTTTTTTCCTTTAGTCATAGCCTTCCTTACTCTAGCTACCCTCTATAGCTACATCTTATAGTTCTATAGTAGCTTTATAATTATTATATAGCTAAGAATATTATATTATAAAGCGCCTATAAAGCCTAGCAGGATCTCTAGCTATTTTAGCGTAGTTAAGAAAACTAGCTTTTAAATAGCCTATAGTTTATCCTCTATAGTACTAAGACCTAGCACGTCCACTATTTACCTAAGTACTATAATAGAGTTATATATAATAAATAATTTACTTAGGCCTATTAAGATATTATATACTATTAGTCTATTAAAGACCTTATTAATATAATATATATACTCCCTAAATATATCTAAACTAATAAAGATATTATTATAGTAGTATATTTTAATAATACCCTATAATATCTTATCTATATAGCACTATATATAGGTATTACTATTCTTATATCCTATAATAAGTACCTTAAATATAAACTATCCCTTATATATTATAATTATAAACGCCTATATTAAATCTAAATATAATTACTATTAGTAGTAAAATAATATAGTATTAATTACTATAATATACTTAGTATAAGTAAGCTTACTTATAATCTTATCTTACCTCCTTATTAGGTATATATTACCTAGAGCCTACTTATTAAAGGGCCTAACATCTACCACTATATAGCCCTTACACTTATCCCCTATGCTCTACTAGATTATAAACACAGAGAATATAAAGGGTACCTAGGTCTTTATACGTTTAAGCTTACTACCCTATATAAGACCCTTAATAATACACTTAATAATCTTATACTCCTTAGGTCCCTATAGGTATACCTAATAACGGGTTTATAATACGTCCTCCTATCCTAGCTTTAATTACACCTTTATATATTCCTCTATAAACACCTTAGTAAAGCCCTTATCCTAGAATAGTAGTATATAATATATAATAAGGTTATATAACTATTAGTTACGCTTATAAGATTTATCCTAATATATATATATACCTATAAGGTGCTTAATAGTGTCCTATCCTAGCGCCTCTATGGGAATAGAGAATCTACCCGCCTCTAGATCTATTATAGCCACTAGTTCTATTATAGATGCCGCCTAGTCTAAGTCTAGCTAGAATACCTATACCTCTAGGTGTACTAGCCGTAGTTTACCTATATAGCTATACTTTTAGATTATAATATTCCTATATATATTATTATATACTAGAATATAGTACGTGTTTACTTCTAATATAGATATAAATAATATAACTCCTAGCTTTTATCTAGGGTTAAAAATATACCACGCCCCACTAGGCGCCTTATAGTAGACTAGTAGTAGTTCTATATAGCCTAGTAAGATAATAGCCCTAGACTTTATATAAACTAATACCCTACTATATTATTTTTAAAACTATATAGTAAGTAAGATACTAATATCCTTATAATCTTAAATAATAGCTTACTATTTACTTAGTAAAATATTAGCCTTAAGGGGGCCTAATATATCTATACCTAATAACATATTCACCTTTAAGTCCTAGATAATAGATACCTCTAGTGTCTTATATATAATAATATAAGTGCTGTCTAATATAATTCCTAATATATATAGTAATAGTTATATAAACCTCACTATATTATGTGTAGCTAAGCTAATGCCTTAAAGTATAATCAGCGTGGCACGCCATTAAACCTACACGTCCGGGTAGTATATAGCTAGCTAGGCCTTATCCGCTAGCGTGGCGGCGGCGCCTATATCCGCACAGACATCGTGAAGGACCGTCGGTGCCGCAGGGTCTAGGCAAACCCACATACAGAGATAAGTCTAGCTTCTATATAGTGGCAGGACTATCCCTGTAGATATTAATACCACTATAATAATAGGCAGCGCTAAGGGTATAGACTTAAGCTAGTCTACGTGCCCCTTAGCTACCTCTATAGCTAATACTATTATTATAAAGTATAGTAATATAACTATAGTAAATATTTATATACTTTTATTACTTAAGACTCCTAGGTAAGCTAAGGTCTATATATTATTATTAAAGCTAGGGGTATTAATATTAGTACTATATTTAGCTTAAAGATGTTTATAAAGCGCGTTACTACCTTTAAATAGCTATTCGTAGATGTGGTATATATGCTCTTACCTTAGCGTGGCCTTAATAGTGCCTATAAAGTACACGTCGCCATCTACTATTATAGGCGGCGCCGCTATATCTACTAGCGCTATTATTATATCCACATTATTAAAATAGTCCTATAGACTATATTCCTCCTTATATATATCCTACTATACTAAGTTAGCTAACTAATTATCGCCCCCTACGTCCTAGTCCTACTCCTCCTCTTACTAATATACCCTCGCCGCCTATAGCTATTATACGTTTCTATAAGGGCAATATAACTATCTTACCCTATTCTAGGCCTAGCCGTTATAAGGGTTATACCTACCATTTTACTATAAATAATTTAAGATACTATTATTACTATAAAATAGCCCTAACAGTAGTGCCCTCTAATATTACTAGTTACCCTAATTATCTATGTTATTGCTATTATATACTAGCGGGGGAGAATAAACGTTCTTAGGTCTATTACTAAAATAATTTCCGCTACTAAAGCGTTTATTATTATTAAATTATCTACAATTTCTATCCCACTAATTACTATAGCCACCTTAATAATTACCCTATCTATTCTAATAGCCCTAGTAGCTTTAAAATAGGCGACGGCCAGGCTACGACTATAGCTACGACTAGGCTAAAGCTAATAGCTATTAAGACGGCATTATCTAGTTACAACACTATCTAGCCAGGTCTCTAATAGTATCCTATCTCTCCCTCACTATATTAATAAGCTACAGCGGTGTGTCTAAACTACTTAGCAGTAGCAGCGTTATATAGATTATAGGGTCTAGTAAGTTATACACTAACTATAACTATACCTACTATCCTATATTATATACTCTTATATCTTAGAGGAGACGTAGAACATAGGTCTTAATACTATAACTAGCTAAGGCATCACTAAGGGTATACCTAGTAGTTTAAAGATCCCTAGTAACTTCTAATATAGGTTTCCTCTATCTTTTAATAAATTTCTTATATATAACCTCTAACTATACTATCTATAATATCTTCTAGTTAGAGTAAGATAGGTAGCTACTATACTACTAGGCTACCTCCCTATAAAGGCATATTATCTATATATCCTTAACTTACTATTCACTATAGGTGTTTATATGCTATTTAAGCTAATCTATAAAAGCGTATATATAAATAAATATAATATCCTTACTAGCCCTAGTAACCTAACCTATACTAACCTTATCCTAATACTTAAGGTCTAGGTTAAAGAAACTAATATTATTCTTATATAGTCTTAGTATACTTACCTCTATACTAAATAACACTAGTATATACTTATAACCCACGTGCGTCTACGTTAATACCTAATATAAGAACTCTATAAACATCTATATTATATCTAGTATACCCGCGGTAGCTATTTAAGTAGCCCCGCTAATAGTATCTCCTAGTAGGCTAGTTTCTTCCCGCGGCATATCGTCATCTAGCGGCGAGTAACAGGATAATATAATAAGGGAGAAGGGTAGTAGGCTAGGGGTTCTAAAATCTAGTAACTATCTTTAGGTTATCCGCACTTTCTATAGCTATAGAGCTTAGCTAGGTATACTAGGTGATTCTAAGAAATAATCCTTAGCTATACGGCTATAATTTAGAGCTAGAGCCTAGGTAGGAGCTTAGCTAGGAAGCTACTTAGGGGTACTAGGTGCGGCTAAGCGCTATTACTCCTACCTTACCTACTATAGGGATATTAGAAATACTCCTACTAAACCTAGGCGATATCTATAGCTTACCTCTAAGGTAGTTAATAACACGTCTACCTATATACTACTATTATATACTAGGGTCCTTATAGGTGGCTAGCCTATCTTAGTAGTAATATAAGGCCTTAAGCGAGTCCTTTACTATCTAAGAAGCCTATTAAACTATATTATAATCTTAATATTAACGTAATCTTATATATAATATATATATACTAGATATATTATAATTACCTAAAGTTATAGGTAATTATTATCTAAGATATAAGTAGTTTCCTATAGCTTATACTATTTATATAGCTAAATTTAATATATCTTAAATAGGAGTTATAGTGATTTAGTGTGCTTATCTTATATAGATATTTACGTTAGTCTTAATATATACTAGTTCTAAATAGCCTTAGCTAGCTAGTAGTTAAAGCTAAATTTTTCTAGTGGCTATAGCCTTTTAATAGAATCTTAATAGCCGGGGGCTGTGATTTAAAAATATAATTACTACTAATTATAAGGCATATAAGAGATGATAATGATGTATTCTCCTAATCCTAGCTAACTGTGTGTGTGGAGCTATATGTGTGTGCACGTGGTGTGCACGTGATAATATTGGCCACGGAAAGGCGAACCAGACTGTCGGGACTCTGTAACGACAATAAGCCAGAGACCAAGAATACTTCTGCAGTCTCCTGCGTTAGCGCGGCGCAAGCTGCGCCCCGCGGTGACGGTCAGTGGTGCGCGGAGGGCGTCGCCAGCCTGATCAGGCGCATGGGATGTGGGCTAGACTGCGACGCAATGACAAATTATAGAGCATCGTGTAGGCTCGGACCCCAACCAGGCATTCTACTGGCTAGGACAAGGTGTCGACAGAATGCCGCGGCCTCGCAGAAGTTTAAGCGGCGAGAAGAGGCAACATCACCTTCGACGCCACGGCCGTCGTCGTCGGGGTCTAGCCGAGTACGTTCGAAGGTGACGGTGACGGGACAAGGCTCACCGGTCTGAGAGCCAAAGGCCTCGCTAGTACTGCATCACTGCGTACTTGGCTTCTACTCCTACATTGGGGGGTATTCGGAGTACATCTCTAAGGGATGTCGTGCCGCTCAACATCCACGAATGCGAGCGCTGAAGAAGTGATGCGTGCACTTGCAGCGCCGGAAAAAACAAGCACATGATGAGGTAAATCGCTCGGAACTCTTCTCGCAGCCAGCAACACAAGTAGTAGTAGAATGGATGAGAAGAGGCCTCATGAGGAGGCTTGCGACCGCGGCAACGTCGGCCAAAACAGGCGCGTATCCAGAACCTGTGGCATGTAGCCACCAGCACGCAGGCAGAGAGGAGAGGGGGGCACAGACCAAATGTTGGTCTACGAATATGTTTTCGAACTGCCATGACTGATACGCGCCCCCTCCACACCCTCCACTTCATCACACATATGCAAGCCACTCACACCTACCAGTTCCCTTCCTTGTTGCTGTGTATTTAGGTGGTCAGATTCTTTTGCAGAAAGGGTGGGGGTGCACATAATAAAACAGTCGAGGATGTGAGCGCTCGAAAAGCAGTGTCTTGTCGATGTTGCCGCGCGCGTAGCTGAGCAGTGCCTCCCCGAGCCAGCCTGTTCTATTGCGACTAGGGGAACTCCCCGCATATGTCAAGTCCCATCTCGTAGAAGTGTGTTCGTCTATTCTCTTGATTTTCCTGTTCGTCAGGCTGGCAGCCTGACTTGAATGAACGAGTGGTGCGACGGTGGGTGCTTCTTGCATGAAGACGGAAGTTTGCCGAGCACAACCAGCGTACCCTGCAACAGCCCGCCTTGGGAGACTTTCCTTCAGTCACATCTCTCCATAGATTGTAGCATGGGCTTTTGTCTCACCATATTTCTTGGCGAGCTGGGGTAAAGCCAGCGGAGTTGGGTCTTCGACTCATCGCGCAGCAGTGGAGATGCTACATGGCTCGCTTTGCTGAAAGTGAGCCGTCAAAAAGCGGCGTGCCTCCTTAGCGAGGTTTTTCGGAACAACGGACTCTGCTCATAGGAATCATGAGGATCTAATTTTAGGTTAGACAACAGCGAGCTGCTTTCATAATCATTGTCGATTCTCTCATCCTCCGAGTTCTAGAATACGGTTGATCGGCTCCTGCCGAGAGTTATTTCCGACCCTCTGTGCTGCTTCATCACCTCGAAAGTGGCACCTGCCCATCAGGCCTGAACCGCGACCAGATCAAAGCTGTTCTTATAGCACATGATGGAGAGAGAGTCGTACCGAAGCCTTCAACTGCAAACGACTTTGTTCTGGAGGAGAGTTTAGACGAAAGTTCGAGTTTAATGGCATTTCATTGCCCGCCTGAACGCCTGAGGTTGGTACTACGCTTACATCAGCAGTATTGTCTTGTCCGACAAACAAGACAAACTGAGAAAGCAAAAAAGAAAGAGGAAGCAAAGCAAAGCAAGTCAACGACACCTTGGGCGACTCGCAGCCATCATCAATATAATGGCTCTCATGACAGCATCACAATCCGAACTTGTGCTAGATCACGACGAGACCAGGTCTCCAGCGTTGTCGTCTAATTATATTTCCGCGACGCCCAACACGGGCACTTTGTCTCCCGCAAAACACCCTCCCGCCCAAGTTATGCGACCCGATCAACAAGGGCCTCATGCCGCTAAATCAATGTCCCTGAATGCCGCCATGCGAGCCGATTGTCGACGGCGTATCTACGTGCACCCGATTGCCTGGACGCCACATCACCTGGAGCTGCTAGGCGTTTGTTTTGACAGAGCGAGACCCCTCAGTTGCGAGGACAGGTGTGACTCCCAAGCTGGCTCCGATGAAAAAGATGAAGCAAAGCTGGCTACAGGGCTTCCTTGGGACACCGAAAACAGTTTTGTTGCGATAAAAGGCCTAATGCGCTTGTGCGCAATGCGACAGAGAGGCGCGATGGCGGCTCTGCTACATAGCTTTGGACTGACGCGTACTGGGTATGTGGCTGGGGCAAGAGAGGAATAAAAATAATCAATAAGAACCCGCGAGCTAACACTGGGGTGCTTAGGCATAGAGACAAGATCGAGATGCAGTTTAGAGGAGAGATGGTTTGCTATTTAAGGGTGCAGGACGTATGGGCGACCAAGGCGGGGGACCGAATGATGATCTGTACTAATTTCAAGGCGATATACGCAGCGCGACTCAATTGGGTGTACGGAGTGAGCCGAAGGCCTGGTGCTGGACTCGCCTTGAAGCGTCTTAAGTTTAAAGCGCTGCAGCCATCAAGAGCCGACCGGGATCCCTACATCTGGGCCCTACTCATCGCGCTGGCGCAGGCGCACAAGAAATTGGCGCCTGACGCGCCACGCTGGAAGGTACTCCTGCTTGCCTGTCCGGGCCCCGGCGTGCGGCAGCTATACTGCTACCAGGGCCGGGGTGCCCGCGCCGCTCCTTCGGAAGCTGGACGAGCCATCCGCCGAAGTGGCCTGTCCTGCCGTCGCGATTCGTGTCTCGACGATAAGCCTGGAGGCGCCGCGAGACGCAGCGCGCTGTATTTGGGAGATGTTGCATGAGGCCGAGCTTGTCTAAGAAGACGAAGAAGAAGGAGAGGGGGCGGGGAGCAGACTGATAAGGAGAGGAGAAGAAGAAGAAGAAGAAGAAGAAGAAGAAGAAGAAGAAGAAGAAGAAGAAGAAGAAGAAGAAGAAGAAGAAGAAGAAGAAGAGGCGGCTGCCTGAGGTTATTGCTTGGCTCGTCCTGGCCATGACTGCATCGAAAGGTAGGTCATCTGTATTCTGCTACCCTGCCCAAGAAGACCGATCTGCCAAGAACCCACGTTGTGGTTTGAATAAGGGGGTATAGCCCTCATAAAAGCGTGGCCCGTTCTGGTTTGGAGTTGTACGGAGGGACTCGAGGGAGTCCGTATAAACTCAAACTCAACGGCCACTAATAACGGACCCGCCCCCGTCTGATGCATGCGGCCCGCGCGGGGCAACGGTTTGTAGTGCAACGGCGAACGGGGGTCCCCTGACACTCACTGCCTGGCCAGCTTCCTTCTCCTGTGCAGTCAACACGAAATGACTACCTACAATGGCGGCTTGACAAAGTCTACTCGGCCACAAATATGCTCTCTTCTTGATGATGCGTCATAGATGTGTAGACCCAGCCTCTCGCGACTAGCACCAAAAGCTATGACTATTATCAACAGCTGTAAAGAGTTTGCAAGTTGCCGAAAAGAAAAAAAAGACAGAGATGATGTAACTATGTATAAACATTGCATACATGTCAACCACTTTCCATTCTGATCCTCCGTTCCAAAAGTCCATCAATGTCTAAATCAATCTCTTTCCCGCGACCTTTTAGTTCTATCTTGCTCTCTCTTCAGCCTACACGAACCACACGCGCGCCGTTAAACGTCCCGCGCGGACCTGCATCAGAAGCTCCATCAGAAACCCTCTGAAACATGATCATGTTGCCCAGCATGTGCGACACCGAAAACTTTCGCACTCTCACCATCACCAAGCGCGCTGCCCGTCTCCGACTCATCTGGCGCTACTAGAGGAGCTCGTCAAAGCGGGGAGATGCTGGCATCTTTATTAGTTGTTGACCTGGTCGCACGGCCGCTCGTCCGCGCTGACGGTGTAGTCGCCGTGCTACCTACCTAGTAATTACTTGAGAATTGATCAGGTCAACAAAAATAAAGTAATAGCTAATTAGTCTAAGTTTAGGATGCTTAAACCCCCTTGGTAAAGCGCAGACTAAATATATGGCGCCTGAGTAGATAATGCTTCAAGTGGCAAGTGGGATTTGTCGGTCCTGAGGTGAAATATCAAATACCAAACTCCAGTGTGCTTCCTCCCTCCCTAATCCAGACGTGATTCGTGGTAAAAAAAGGAAAAATCAGAAAACAGATAAAAATAAATAAATAAAAAACAAAAAGCCTTTTAGAAACGGGACGAGACCTCCCGAATGAGTCTCTTGATCGAGCATATTGCAGTGTCCCCTTCAAGAACCGGTTTTACCACTCATATTCACCGGTGGCCTTGTGGAAAACGTACTCCTTGCCGTTCACCGTAAGAACGCCGTCTTTAAGTGTACACTTCCTGTCATGGTATTAGTCACGTTTGAATCTTTGACTTCGCTGTTTTACTGCCGTAATGCAATATTGACAAGTACTTACCACTTGTTCTTGACTCGCTGGACTTTGTCATACATGCATAGCATGATGTGACCAAGACCCTCGTCATCAACTTCATCCTCGTCTTGATCATCATCAGGGTCGTCGAGGTCCGAGTTAATGGCATCCTCATCTTCTTCATCCTCATCGTCGTCCCCACCATCGTAAGCGCCCACTCCCTCACCCTTGCGACTTCTCGAAGCGGTGCTCTTGCTCTTGGCTGCTTCTTTCAAGGGTAGCATCAAGCCACCGCCTTCCATGTTGCGAGCCTGAGCGGCGATCCTGGCGTGGAGGATGCGGTCGATATCTACTCGACCGAGCTCATCCAGAGTGCCAGCCTCCCTCCGCCGGAAAAGGACGCCCTCAAAGTCCTCACCATCATCATCTCCGGCACCATCGGTCTGTTGGTTTTGAACTTGTTGGGCTGCTAGCGGCTGGTTATTTCGCGGCTGCGCTTGACCCGCAGGCGGCTGCGGCTGTGATGTGTTGCCCGATTGCGGCGTCTGTTGTCCCATGCGATCTTGAATAGCGTTTATCGAGCCTGCGGCGCGTTGCCCATACTGAGCTTGCAACTGCTGCGCGGCACGATTCGCGGCGACGCTGTTGGAGTTATCCAGACCGTTGTAAGCCGGGTACTGGGGAATTGCTGAAGTTTGCGTGCCTGGTTCCTCCTTGATGACAACGCCAGGCTCTTCCTTGATATAGGTAGCACCGGTAGCGCCATTGTGCGCATTAGTCGCAGCCGGGAAAGGAAGCTGAGGGTTGGTATAAGACTGAGCAGGTGGCTGCTGCTCTGCCGCAGCCGGTGTAGGCTCCGGTCTTGGATCCCAGGGGAACCTGGCGACATCAAGCTGAGTCAGCTTTTGCTGCCAAACCTATGGAATTGATTAGCACTGAAATCGTTTTGTTTCATCGACCCGTCCAAGTGTTGTAGAGGCATCGCAGCATGTGATTCACGTGATCGGGGTGAAAGAGGGGTCGCGCAAACAACCAATCAGGCAGCGACGGAGCCAGGCAGCACAGGAATGGCTGGGTCCTTTCAGTTTAAAAAGGCCCAAATATCAGCAGCCCGCCGCCCCCTCTTCTGTGTCAGCGAGCATCCCCTCGGTCCCATCGCCTCCCACAAGTCACCAGCACAGACTTGTTCCCGACCGTCGCTCTCTTCATTTCTCAACATCGAATCATGATGCAATAATTCCAAAGCACAAGACCGTCGACGCGGAGGTATTTGGCACTCCCAAGACTCTGTTGCGACCGGTAACGCTGGCTGGGATGATGAAAGGAGGCAGTCTCACCTGGCGCAGCTCCTCAAGGACCGACTCCTCCACGCCGCTCTCGTCAAAGTCGACGCGGGAGCCGTCGATGACATCGTTGATGATCGTCTGGTAGACATTGCCGACGGCCTGGTTGGACATGATGATATGTGACCCGTGGTCGACTTGTCGCTGGATTCAGGTTATCCAAGTCGCTCCCTAGCTTCGCAACGGTCCTCGGGCTGTTGGCGATGAACCAACAGTGTCGCTTGTTGATGGTTCAGAATAGAGATTGGAAGTGTAGCTTCCTTGTGCTCGAATTTGACAAGCAATAGTGCGAAAACTGAAATTGGTCGACGGGTTGATGGTGGCGCTCTCAACCAAGGCGCTGCTCGTCGGGCAATCAAGCAATGGCCTTCGGCTCAATGGATGGCGCAGCCGTGTTTCGTCCAAAGATCGCGCCACAGGTGGATTTCTGGAGCCGGAAAATTGTAGAATCGTAAGGTATGCTGTAAAAATCACCGGGACGCTATTTCTTGATGGCTTTAGAAGAACAAGCCTGTGCTGTTTATTTGGGTAATAGTGTGTGCACTGGAGAGAGTTGCTTAGCTCACAGCAAACTCACAGTTTCTATGGTGGCTGCATTAGTCATCTCCAGCACCAACGCCACCTACTACCTAGGTACCTAAATAGCGCCCACTGTGCTGGCAAGTGGCGGCCAGAGAGCACTGTATTTATTGTTGCCGCATGCCAGTAATTGGCACGATGTAACCAACACAAGGTACCGAGAACTAACATGCCGTGACCGACCCTGATATGAAAATGAGCTGCTTCGTAGCCTGAAGATGATTTTTGACTCTTCAGGATAATTATAAAGAGGTGATTCTGCCCTGGCCTGGAAACGTTGTCAATTCCCAAAATATAAAGGCAGCAAGCAAGACTCGCCACGGTTAGAAAACACAATACTATATTTTTGCAAATTATCTAACTTGGTCCCTAAAACCTATTATATCGAAACAAACATGACCATTCTCGAGGTATCGTGTCATTGCATTTCGTCCCAGGCCATCTATCTTGGGTGCATTCATTCATCGTGGAGAAGCGCTTTCGAACCACGTGCAGAAGGGCAGACGACAACTCCCCCAACGCCGTTGAAAATAGAACAAGCCCAGCCCACGAGACTTTCGCCTGTGAAGAGGGGAAAAAATGCATACCTACCGTGTGGCTTTAAGAGCCCTATACTTATCGAATGGTCATAGACTTGGCCATTTCGGCCTTGCTCGACGAGCCAGAGGCGCCGATGCCGGCCGACGAACCAGCCTTCTTCTCGAAAATCTTCCAGAACTTCAAGCTCTCATCCGCAGCAGCGGTAGCGAGCATCTGGCCATCGGGGCTCAGGCAGCTGTGGAGGACACGGCTCTCGTGGGCAGGGATCTCGACATTGCGAACCAGGGTGGGATAACTCCAGACACTCAGAGAGTTGTCAGGGAAGCCAGAGGAGCTGACAATCTCACGGTAGTGAGGGCTCCAGCGGAGCGACGTCACCTGAGAACCAGTATCGATGCTGTTGACACGGGCACCCGATGTCGAGTTCCAGAAATGAATGTGGCGATCGTAAGAGCCTCCGCCGGTGGCCAGGAGGTTCATGTTCCAAGGGCACCAGGCAAGCGCCTTGACGGCGGCTTTGTGGTTGGTCTTGGAGAACTTAGGGACGGACAGTGAGCGGGCATCCCAGATAGAAACCAGGTTGTCGTTTCCACCAGTGGCGAGCTGGGCCCCATCAGAGCGCCACTCGAGGCCACAGACCTCTGAGGTATGAGAGACAAGCTCCGCAACCTTGTGCTCAGCAATGCGCACGTCGTGGTTGAAGACGAGACCGCTTCGGGCACCGGTGGACAGAAGATGCTTGCTCCAGCCCATCACACCAACACGGGTATCATGGCCAAACATGCTGCGAATCTTTTGCCCTTCAGAGACATCCCAAATCTGAACCTCACCCGTGCCAAGACCGACACCAACATAAGCGCCATCGTTGGACCATTTGACACTGCTGACGTAGGTGTCTGGGCTAGTCTCGAGCAAGCAGTTAACATTGCCCTCTTCAGCCGACCACACATAGACATTGCGCTCAAGGCCAATGGCGACCTGGTTGCCAGTGCTCCAGTCGAGAAGGTTCAGGTAGTAGTCGTCAATCAGACCAGGTGCATCAAGAACGCGTTCAGGAGCAGTAGCAATGCGTCTGCGGATCTGAGCCGAGCTGACACCGACGGGCTTCAGAGGACGGTTGTACTGCTGACGAAGGTCAATAGGCTTGGAAGACTCGGGAGGAGCAGGCTTGAACTCTAGAATGCGGGTATTGAGCTTGACGCCGCAAGCATCGGCAAGGGAGTCTTGATAGGCAACCGTGTTTGGCGATGGCTTGGTGTAAGTATCAGCCTCATCGCCGTTGATGTCTAGTCGCTCAAAAGCAGAGGCAGCATCATCCGCCGCGGAGGCCAGGGTGGATGAGCCGCTCGTACTGGACTTGGGTCGTTGTCTCTCGGAAAGATCGAGCTTGCTAGAGCCGGCGTTGGCAATGGCTGAGCTGGAGTTGCGGTTGGGAATGAAGCGGTCGCCGCCGTAGTTGATGGTTGTCTTATTAGACTTTTGGCGGAGAGAGCCCTTCTTGGACTTTGTACTAGCAGGGGTCTTTGGAACGCCGGTTCCCGTCAAGGTATAATCAGAAACGCCGAGCTCAAAGGCCTTGCGGGGCGTTTGTGCACCAAGAGCAATATTGGACTTTGGGGATCCACGGCTGGAAGCCATAGACACGGAGCGCGAGAGATGTGACATGAGGTTCCCGCCGTATGCGGACTTGGAACTTTTACGAGCATCTTTCTTTCCCGACCCATCAGGGGTACATGGAGAGGTGTTGAGGTTCACGGGAGCGGTGGTCGTCGTCGATTGCTGGCGGGGAGATGGTGTAAGTGGCATTCGTCCCCCAGCAGTGCGAGAGGAGAAGAGCCCCTTGTGGGACTTGATCGGTGTCGATACCACGGCAGTCGACATTGTCAAGATCTAGGAGAGGGACTTTTTTCTTTGCAAGTCTATTGTCGAGGGAGAGGTCGGGTTGCGGAGGAATTCAATGTAAGTGACGTAGGTTTTGCGAACAAATCAAGCATCGAGCAAGACCAAACAAACTCCAAGACACTCTAGTTTGAAGTTCTGGTCCGCGGACACTTTCTTTTGAGAGGAGGGAAGAAAATCGAAGGGCTTCGATTTTGACTGTAGTGAGAATGCCTTGACTGAACAAGCCAAAGGCTGGCGGAGCGTCAGACAGAGGATGCAAGTCGGACGTAACAATTTTCGAAACGATTTCGGAATCTTGGTGCAAAGGGGAACGTAGTAGTCTGCAAGTAAGCTATAATAGCTTTAAACTGAACGTGCAAAGGATATATGGGATCTTTGGTATGAGGGTGAATAATGGCGGATTGCAATGCCGACCAGTTGCACTCGATTCACGGCTACTTTTTATTTACTTTGGGCCCCACCATCGCTCTGTCCAGGCAACGAGCCAAGACCAGGTCGCGCGCCTGGAACAACGCGGAACATAGTTAGTCCGATGCTGCGCCCGTGTCTCATCCGGGGTTTGGTTCCGGCTAAACCGAACAGGGTTTAAAATAGGCCCCCCGAGACAGAGCCCCCTGCGTGGGGCCGGCTTTCAGTGGAGCTACGTAATTTTGCCAAACGTCCACTCTTTCTTTTGCTGGCGGCTGCTCTGACCGACGCTTGTCACCGGCATTTGCAGCATTGCGTGCCTCTCGTCGCATTGGATCACAGGCAGACAGATTGTTATTATCGTCCCAATCAGAAACTTGTCACCGAGGGTTCAGAATTGCGGCTTTGCGCCTCGCGTTTCTTCTGTGTACCAGCGATCTGACATGGGAGGATAGTGGCGCTCCAGAGTCCGTTGGCATGGCGCAGACACCAACCCCGGCCACCCAGACTCCAAACTCCATATTTGGTACTGGTGATAGCCTCTCGCCGCTTGATACATCCAGCCAACAGTCCGCGGTCATGATGGCGGCTCCAACGCCCCCGCCGGCACTCCCCGGCTCCCACAACACTTACATCATGGCCAATTCCCCCGCCAAAGCCCGGCCGTCTGTCGATGGCTACAGACCCAAAGTCACGCGTACTCTGGGCCAGCGACCGGCATGTCTTGTCAATGCATCCGTCACGTACTGCGGCAACAATCAGATATATGCTTTCGGCGGCTTTGATCAGTATACTGACGAGGTGTACAACCATGTCTTGCGACTCGACCTTGCCAGCCACCAATGGAGCCTGGTCGACAACTATGGTGACATCCCGGGTGTGCGCATGGGTATGTCGTCCCACCGCCCAATCTCAACCACTGCCTGCTAACTCTACCAAAGGACATACTGCGACACTTTACCAAGGCGACAAACTACTAGTCTTTGGCGGCGAAAACGAACACCGCACTTATCTCTCCGACTTGATCATCTTTGACTTGAAAACCGCACACTGGACACAACCAGCAGTCTCTGGCCCTATTCCAAAGGGCAGAGCCAGACATGCCGCCACACTACACGAAGACAAACTGTTCATCATTGGCGGAATTACTGGCACAAACAACTATGTCCTGGACGACCTTTGCTACCTCGATTTGAAAACATTTACATGGTCGAAAACTTGGCGCTTTATTGGCCGGTTTGACCATTCTGCCTACATCTGGGGTGGGCGTCTCTGGGTATTTGGTGGACTCAGCGAAGACATGGACAAGGTTAGCGACATGTGGTGGCTGGATCTGAAGGGCGTACCGGAGTTCGACTCACGACCTCAGATTGGCGTCTATGATCGAGCCACTAGCGGCAATCGAACCGACTCTCCCCGGCTGCCACACACAATGGGCCACAGCCCTGCAGTCGGAACGACGGGATACGCTGCCAATTCGCGTACTGCCCAGGTCAATCCCCCTTCAGTGCAGCTGAAGTATCATGCACCCATGGCTCCTGGTGCTATATCTGCCCTCAAATTTACCTCGGGCCCTAACAGTCCGTCACAAGGCTCCGGTATTCATTTTCACATCTATTCCTCGGGCACTCTGCTCGACTTTGTTTCACCGGCTGCCACAATCACGCATCGAGAGTGCTCTCTGTCCGCGCTTGACTTGACCACGTTACGGTGGCAAAAGCTAGCAGATGGCCATGAAATGTTCAAATCAGGTTATCGGTGGCACTATTGTACTATGAATGAAGACGGCACGAAAGCCTGGCTCCTCGGCTGTCCTCTCGATCCCGTCGGGCCAGAATTCGGACCTGGGGGCTACGAGCTATATCTTAGGTGAGTTGAACTACTCGTGCAAGACTGACCCCGCTAACGGTACTCAGTGATGTTATGGAAGTTGACCTTCGGCGGTACGGCCTTCTTGGAAACAATCTAGCGCCGCAGCCCAGTGTCGAAACACGACCTTCGGCCTTGACCCGGCCTCTAGACCAGCCTTGTCAAGGTCTTGGCGCAGACTTGGCAAAGACGTTTGATCAACCACCCGAGACGGGCAGTGGTACAGACTTTATCATCACAGCGCTGGCGGATGGTGCGGAAGATGACGAATTGCTCAGCTCGGGCCTGATCCGCAGTGCAGAAGAATCTACACAGAACTGGCTTGCACCTGATGCTACCACATCACGACCAATTCATGTGCACAAGCTGATTCTGAAAGCGCGCTGGGCTCACTTTGCAAGACTATACAACGCCCAGATGGCCGAATATCATACAAAGAAGATGCACATCCCAGAGCCGTACCCTGTTGTGCGTGCATTCCTGCTCTACTTGTACACGGACAGCATCCACGGCACCGTCGAAGCCGGAAGCGACTCCGTTACCGGAATCAGCGAGGTTGCCGGCCTGCTGGTCATGGCCAATATGTACGGCATCCCGCACCTGCGGCTGCTGTGCGTCAACCGCCTCGCCAAGGAGCTCGCCGTCGAAAACGCCTGCCTGATATGGTACTCGGCCGGCCTCGCCGACGAGGAGTGGCTGCGCAAGCGGGCGGCAGGATTGTGCATGACGCACTGGGGCCGCGTCGTTCGCACGCAGGGCTTTCTGCAGCTGCCTCGACACGCGCTCGTCGAGCTCTCGCAGGAGATTGACATGGAAGGTCGCATCGTCGCCGGCGAGGAGCTTGAGTGGTCCAGCATGGGCGGCGGGCGCTACCTGGACGACCGCAAAAACAGCGTCGGCAGCAACCAGCACGCCGAATCGGAGGCGGACGACGACGACGGCATGGAGATGAACTAAGGCGGCGTCAAATCGTCGTCGCTCTACCCGCCCTTTCATTTCATTACACTCTCTCAGCCTAAACGCCCGGACATGGGCACTGCCGACATCCGCTAAGACACGTCTCACTGACGATTTCTAGCGTTTTGTACAGAAGTAAAAGTTTCTTGACGCAATGCTTTCACTGTACACAGATAGATGTATATGTCTCTTCCCCGTCTATTTCATTCTCGAATGCGTTCTCGCTCTCTCTTTTCACATACCATTGCTGCATTGTTTTGGAGTTTGGCTAGCTACTCATCACGTCAATGTGGTAGCTTTACGTTTGTTCGCTTACATTCCGTCCTCTCTGATTGGTCTGGTTGTTTGAATGAGTGCAGGATACAGAAATTTAGGGTTGCGCATCCATCGTCACGAGGCCACGTCTATGCATGCATATTTCAAAAATAGAAGACGCAATAGGTTGATATCTGGAAATCAAAAACAGACTCGAAAAATTAAGACTGACCAAAGTTCTTTTGTATAACCATTCTCCTGTGTCAAAAGCACACAATAACGAAACCAAAACAAAAACCAATACCGGACAAAGTAACAAGACCAGACAGCCAAAACGATCAACAAGACAAACCAATAATCCAGCAACGCATCTCTTTCCCTCGTACCATTTCACTGTCTTCTGCAAAACAAAGGACACTATAAGAACCAATCTCCCTTCTTTTGTGTGTTCGAAGACGGAGATTCGTTCGCCACCAAATTTTCGAGGGTATATTGTCCGCTTCGGGCTCACGTTTTCATGACCCTAGACGCAGCCGAAAACGGCGACATTGTAGCAGATCCAGGCGGACCAGGGAAAGCTCTAATAAGCTGGTTCAATCCAAAAAAAAAAACCCCCAAGGCGCTGCTGGCGTAGCAGGTTGATAGAAAACGACAAATACCAAGAACCACGATTCAGTCGAGGTGGAAAAGCATAAAGTGAGCAACATAAGAAGAGAATAACATTCCAGCCGCGGTATGCGTGTTCCGTCCCCCTTGGCACTCTGAGGCGGTGATGCGCGGCACGAGAGGCTGCGAGCTGTCACCTCCCACAACTAGGCAAGTTCATGCGCATCGGTGGACAAGTAAGCTCTCCAGAGTTTGACGCGGCGCATGTTTAATGACGCGACAGCTGAGTGGGAGGGTGGAGGCTTAATTCAGGATCGCCGTCGAGAGTGTGGTAGCAGATCGGCACGGAACAAACTGGCCTTTTGGGAATCGTAAGAAATCAAGTAAGAGACAAGGAGCCGTTTCAGACACTGCCCATTACATGGCAGGTCGTGCGTGTCGGGCGTTGCCACCATCAAGGGAGGCCAGAGACAAAGTGCAGGAAACGCCGTTGCAATGAACCGTAAACCGTGAACCAAAGAGGATACCTAGAAAGCCATGAAATCACTTTTGTAGACCAAGATGAAAGGCCAGCCTATTGGGACCTGCCCCCAAGAATCTTTCCAACCTCGTCAGACCGTGAAGGCTAATCGAAGTCGATGTTGCATATGTTGCAGCTTTGTACAGAGAGATGCACGTGGCCAGCATGCGTATTTATATCGGTGGCGGCGTCTCGAACACCACTCGGGATGTCAGTTAGCGGCCTCATTGGGGGTGAGCGTCTTCGTGAATTCCAGGCAAGGTCAGTCCAGCAGCCATAGCCTGTATCTTGAACTCGGGATTGCAAGGTAGCGAATGGGCCTTGTGCTGTGAGGGGTGTTAGAGGATCATGTATAGGTTGCTGAGGAGCACGAAACGTACGTATTTGAGACCGTTGAGGTTCTTGTACCGCTTGCCGCAAGTCTCACAGTTGAAGGGCTTTTCCTTTTCCATACCAAGAGTTCCAGGATACGGCGCACTTGTTTCGGGGTTAACGATGGAAAATGAGCCGTCTCCATTCTCATGCAGCTGCTGAGTCTGATGGCCGTGGGCTTTATGATATCTAAAGAGCTTGGTCAGTCACGCTTGCCATGGTGGTATACTAAGAATAACATACTTGAGTCCGTTTTGATTCTTGTATGCCTTTTCACATCCAATAACCGGGCACTTGAATGGCTTATGCTCCTCGGGCATCATCATGGTTTGCAAGCGCTGGAGTAGCATTTTATTTGTCTCGGGGTCGGCGAACTGGCCCTGGGTAAGACCGAGCTGGGCAAGCTGGGCCTGGATCGTGCGGTTGCCGCCAGGTGGGAAAGCGCCATTGGGGCTGAAAAGATGTTTCCCAGGATCGTTGATGCAGAAATTCGAGTCTTCTTCTTCAGGATTGCCGTTGGAAAAGTCCATATCAGAGATAGTATTGCCATTGACGCCCATGGGCATAGCGGGAAGCCCGCCTTCCATTTCGTCCATGCCACCCATATGCGCAACGCCTTGCGAGAGCTGCTGCTGCTGCTGAGTAGTAAGGGTGGGAGTATTGACGGAAGAGACGGTGGGGTTGTTCTGCAAGCCAAAGCTGGCCACGGCCGGTGTGGTGGGCTGAGAAGTGCGGAGAGCCTGGGGAAACCCGGCATTTGACATGTCGAGTTGAGGTCGCTGCTGCTGGCCAAACATCTGTCGTGTGTGCGTCATTCGGGAACTGTCGTCCAGCTCCATGGTTCCAACCGCATCGTCCATCTCCATGTCTGCGACAGCATCCATGTCATCATGCATGTTGGCATTGAGAGCGTTCATCTGGACATTGTCGAAGCCCATCTGGAGCTGGCCGTGCTGCTGGCCAAAGCCCTGCAAGTTGCCCTGACCGGGAGTTGGAGTAGTCCGAGAGCTGGACATTTGCGAATTGCCTGGCATGGCCATCTGGGTGCCGAATTGGCCAAAGGCATTGTTGCGAGCAGTATTGGGGCTGGGTTGGGTATGCGCCTCTTCGTAATGCTGAAGCAAATCGTGCAGGTTGGGAAGCGTCTTGCCGCAGCATGTGAAGTCTCTCATGAAGTTGGCTTCGAGCCTGGGTAGATAGGACGAGGAGTGGAATGAAGACGAAGGCTGACCACTGACATTGCCGAATGCGGGGGAAGTGCCATGCATCATGACGCTGATTAGAAAGATGGGTGTTAGTTATGTGGCACAATGTATCGGTTGCGACACCTGAAGAGGCACCCCGCAGCCAAAAAAAAAAAAAAAGGTGACATGGTGCCTGCCACAGACGGTGAAATGCAGTGTTGCAGCCGCCAGGTATCCAGTGCACGGTCGCAAAGCATAGTGAGGCTGACAGATGGCCATAGAGTGCGTAAAAAAAGTACCGAAATGGCAGGCGACGGCATCGTGACTTTGTTGCAGGGCATCGGAGGTAGAGTTGGCCGGTGTTGGGTGAGGGGCATTTTACTTACTCATCGCGGACAAAACTGCCCAAGGACATGCCGCCCCAGCTCAGGTTGTTCATGAGACTGCCAGCGAGAGACTCTCTGCGATTGCGGCCAACCATATCGCGGTTCTGGTTGTTGAATGAGATGGGCTTTGGGCCGGTGCTCACAAAGGAGTCCTGCCGTGAGCGGCCCATGGGACCGGCCGTCATGTCTGTGTCTGAATGGTCGCAATCGACCCAGCTGTTATCGTCGTTGTGGCGAAGGGAATCGAGGAGAGCGGTGGACAAAAGAGAGTCGCGCGCGGAAGTAAATTGTCGAGTAGTCTTTTCGCGAGAATCCGAAGAGAGATGGTGATGATGGGAGGAAGAAGATGAACAATCGGGTGGCGTGGCGGGTTGGGAAGATGGTGAGAGAGTCAAGGACGTGGAGAGAAGAGAGACAGGCGAATCGGCCGCCTGGTCGGAAGTGGAAGAGGGCATGTTAGTGTCATAAGCACGAGTGACTTTGCTGGAAAAAGCAGCCTGGGCCTGGGCGAAAACCTGAGTTTGGGCCACTAAATGGGTGGCGGGGGCTGGCTGGGCGCTGAAGAGAGCGCTGAAGACTGGAGAAGCGGGCATTGCAGTGGGCTTTGCACCAGGCGTGGCAGCGGGCGCCGTGGCGGAACTTGTCCAGCCAGAGTCAGAGCCAGACACGCCGCTGCTCTTCGTGCTTTTGTCCGTCGCAATACTAGGACCCGTGCTAAGAATATTCGTCCATGCAGTGCCTGCAATAATATTACCTGAATCTGCACCCGTACCTCTGCCTGATGCACCTCTGCCGGTACCAGCTGCCTGGTCGCGGCCCCCGACGCTGTTGCCGCTACCGGGTCGGGCGGCCTTTACCTGCAAAGTCCCAGCTAATACAGATACGGCTGCCTTGTTCCCAGAGGCCTGCTCTTGCTGATGCTGCTCTTCCTGGGGCCCTGGTGCCGCGCCCCCAGCGCCGCCGCCGCCGCTGCCGAACCACTTTAGAGCGCTCTGCATCGCTTCCTCGCTCGCTGCACTGTGCCTTGCCTTTGGCTTCTGCGCTCTCGTGGAGAATGCTTGGATGGGTATTCGATCGTGCAAGATGTATCGTGCTGCTTCGTATTGGCGTTTCGATGCACTTGATGCTCGTCGTTGCCGTAGGTATCTCCGCGTAGTCTCGTCTCGCTATCTCCTAATCTCGGTCACGATAGTTTCACTCTCGCTCTCTGCTTCAAACCCGTCTTCGCTGCTCCGGAACGTAATACAGAGTAGTGAGAAGGAGCTGCCCCAGAACCCTGTTCCAAGGGGGGACAGCGGTAAGAAATACGGTCAGGGTGGAGTGGTGCCAGGAATCAGTTGGCCCAGTCACCCCAGATGGAATCCCTGTTGAATCGCGAGACGACACGGCTGCCGACCTTTAATGCTGTGCACCGGGTTGTCCTCTTGGGCTTGGTTCGGGCGCACTTGTGACCTGGTGTAACAGCCCGGTCCAGTCTGATGTCGTCCCGGAGGCGCGCCGTGCGTTATTCACTATTCAATGCTGGGGACGCTATCCGCCCCTCTGCGACCTTGTTGATGCGCCCGCACTGGCCTATCGTTGGGATTCTTTGGATATGTAAATAATGGATGTCATGAGCCGCAATAAGGCTTGGATACTAGATTGCCCTGGTTCGGTTTGGTGTAATAGTGGCCCGCCTTGGTTTCGATGACTGGCCCTATCGTACAGGCAACAATGCGTGATGGCTTGCAGCGTGTGAGTCGAGTGTGGGTGTGTGACTGTTCGTGGCTCGGTTTATGGAGATGCCAGAGTGTTCGATCAGTCGCGCCGGTGGTGAGTCAGACAAGGAAAGACTATTCTGAGCATCACCTGCGATGGCTGCCTGGGCGAGATCTAGGTGGGCGAAGCGACGGACAGTCGCGGTTTGGGTGACGACGATGATGCACAGTCGCGCTGATTTAACACTCTCGAAATACCTCCAACCAAGACTCTCGAGGCTGTATCAAAGACATGCATATGCAGCGGATAACGAGTTGGTGGCGTGTTTTCTCGGTGACATATTCGTATACTTGCACTGTGCAGCTGCCAGCAAACGCATCACCTCGCCTTTGCCTCGCATGTCCACTACTTGTTTGCTCAGCCTCTCCTTTACACGCTCGCCATGCGCCTAATTGAGCTTGCCGCTTGCTCGACAATCTGCTAGTAAATGACGGGGGCAAATAAAGCTTACGCCATGGGGAGGGGGCGGAAAGAACTCTATAATCCGTTTCTTTCTTGATGTCTTTTCCACCGCCGATACTTGTGAAACCTACCTCATTTGTCGCCTTCACTTCACACTAACAAACGGCTAACATACTGTTTATTTAAGGTCAAGTCATCTCGTCTTCTATCCCTCCCTGGCTAGGAAGCCATTTATCAAATAGGCAAGACAGGCTAATTTATCCTCTGACGCTGCTTCCGTCTAGATTCCAGGGACGCCTGCGGCCCCTGCGGATGCCTACTCGATGACGAAAGTGCTGTGGCAAATCGACTCAGACTACGCCCGACGAGTGCCCACGCCACCTAGCGAGCTTAACAGCCAAATTAATATTTTCTCGACACATCCAAATCCAAAGACAACCTGCCGTTCGTTTTGCCCTGGGCCGCATGCATCTGCAACACACCATGCAGTTCGTACATCTACTATTGACGGAGCTAGTGAGCGTAAAGTTTGGCCTTCTCTCTGCTCTGCTAGTTGGCCGCCAAGCCATTCAGCCGCCCCAAGTTAATGCCACCGCTAGTCTACCCACGCCTGCCACGCATCTCAGTGCGCCGGGCTGACGACTGGTTGGCGCTGCCACGCAATGAACTGGGCTGGTCAGTGGTTACCAACCCGGCCCAGGCCAGCCTCAGACAGTGTCGACCAACAATGATACTCGCCCGGTTATTAGCTCGGAATGCCGAATGCACTCCGAAAGGCTAGAAATAGCCACAATGTCGTGATTGATTCGTGGCTCGGCCTCTGCTCGAGGTTGTCCCGCATGTCGTCTGCCGTCTTCCGCTTGCAGCGACACCCGCTGCTCCAGCTACCCATCCATCTATCCAACCATCTTTGCGACGGTGTCTTTATTAATAAGGTCAGTACTCTAGATTTCGCTTCCTGAGACAGCATACATTATTACTATCGGATCAAATTCCGTCAGTGATCCTACCCTCATTCGCCACCGGAATTCCGAGAGTCCCTTCACCGCGAATGTTTCATCCGTCGATGGTTATACGCAATCTGCCGAGCTGCTGTTTCCGGCGGCGCCAGCTAGGTATGTTAGTGTTGTCCACTCACGCTGCCCTCTGTCACCAGTAGAGTACACCGAGGGACAATTGATTAGTATGCGCCTAATACTTCCATAACAGAACACCTATAACAATGATTTACTAAGAAGGCTCTTTCTTGGCCATGGTCGATTGGCTGACCAGTCAACACGAATCGGTGATGCACTTCTTCATATAAATAGACACGCCGAATGACTTCCCTTGATGCCTCTGATCTTCTGGGGAAGTTTGGGCCTGCTCAGTGATAAGTGGAGACGTGGTGCTGCGTCTCAGTCAGGACTGCTCTCCAGGACCACGTCGAACCCTCTACAATGAAGATGAAGAGAAGCACAGAGACGGCGCTACGGCAAAACGAAAGGCACCAAGACAAAGTACTCTCTTGCTATAACCTCCATCGCTCCCACCGTTTTCTTTGGGACTCAAAAATACAGGCCGGGAAATAGCGGTCTAAGTATCTAGTCGCGCGCACTAAGCTGCTCATCTTGGCCTCATCAAAGAGCATCAAAGGGTGCTGCCAGCAACATCAGGCATTATTAACAACTACAGCAGCGCGACGCTCCACATTCTCCTTGCAACTTGCTCGGCCCCAGTCGCTGTTAATCGACTTCTCCCGTATAGTAACCCATCGTCTATACTTATATCATGTCTGTCCCTCACCTTTGCCTATGACGAGCGACGTCCTGCATGGCGCTCTCCATTCTGATGCACGTTAGTGTGTGGCTGCTGCACGACGGCGTGGATATTTCTGCATGTCTGCCACCGCCCACTTCTCTAGCAAGGGTACTTCGCCAGGACTAGCAGGCGGCGACCACTCTCGACGGCTCAGAAAGGCACCAAATCAGCTCACGGCCGTGTTCAATGTTTCCTGTGACAGGAAACACTGAACTACTTTGAAGCAGGAACCGAGTGACAGGCAGCGGCGTAACCCTTTCCGCCTGGCACAGGATCTGGGAAATATACAATATTACGTACATGCAACTGCAGCGAGGGAACCGCGCAATACTTCAGTATGACGACCAGATTGACGGATATTCCGCATTTTCGGTGGAATGCCTGCTGGGGGTCACGCGGAATTTTAGCCTGTTGCCTGTCAGCGCCAAACTCAATCTAACTAAGCCTTTATAGCGCAAGCTCGAGATTACCTCTCAGTTGTTTTCTCTTTGCGCTACGGCAAACGAATCTGAGTATCCCGCGTGCTTGCTTATTCTCCCGTTTCCGCGTTATCTCAGAGATATTAGGATTCCGAGCCACCTCCGCGAACCTTCTGTCGCAGCCTATTTATCGTGGCAGGCTGAGATGGGCCCGAAGTCTATGAAAAAGACTCATTGCGTCTTGCCTCTGGCTCCGTCGCCGCAACCGTTGCCTCGCTGCCACATGGGTGACCCTGTTTTAATGTGGATGGTTACGGCCGCGCTGTCTTGGCCGCGGACCGTCCTGAGTCATTCTCTAGGCCGCAACTCGAACAACTTGGCGACACTTGGGTTGCAGCCCAATCCTGACCACATGAAAGCTAAAAGACACAAAGCCTGGCGACCGCACTCCGGCTCTCGCCATAATCATACGAAGCCTGGTATAGTCGAAAACTCGCTCTCAAGTTTGAAGCATGTACTATTTGCTACGGCATGTGCCGCGAGAGGGTCCTGTCAGCCCTCATCAAATAGTCTCGAGGCGAGCCTCCGCAATTTGGCTGTAAACAGCTTCGATGCCATTCCTATAGGCGCCCCTGATTATTGTTATCATGCTCTCACGTCCTCGTCAGAAACGGCCACCGCACTGATGGAGTTTATGATGTAGCTTAACATTCGCAATAGTCAACTTCTTACAGGGCAAGTAAGTACAAGAGGAGGTCTTGCCACACTCGAGCATTCAAGAGGCAGGGACGACGTGCTTGTACAAACCGAGCTACCTGAGCCCGGAGTTTGTAGCCATCAGCGCTAGAAGCACTCTACGGAGTACAAGTCTCTCCAACTACCGCCAAGTACCAGTAGATCTGGCCTCGGACAAAGTGCTACAAGTGATTTATTTAGCGTCCCGATGGCCGTTGTTGCCACTAATAATAATGAGGAACCTGCATGGAACGAATGGAGACGTTCTACATGCCTTCCAAGACTCGAAACGAAGCAGACGCCGCGGGCGCTTTGGCCATGATCCATTGAACTTGAAGCAGCCACTAAATAAATAGCTGCGCTGCCCTTTTGTTAAAAAGTGGTTCGTGGCGCCGAGAATGGAGCTGGCTGTTATGTTTGTGTGGATAACGTAACTACTGCCAGACTCGAATCAAGAGTGAGCGAGAGTGCCAAGAGTGCGTGGATCTGGTGGACTCTTCTCTTGGTCTGAGTACTGATGACAGACAAGACGGCACGACGGCAACCCCATGTGCACATCTGAACCTGTCGCGTGAGAGACAACTAACAAAGGGAGACGTGGGTATTTGCTGGTTTCATCTACGTGACCCCCTGGAATGATAATGATGGGCATGTATATTGAACTTGATTGAGCTCCAGCCAATTTGAGATCGGCGCAGGCCCAACAAGGAATCGAGCTGCCAGCCCCAGGTCTTGAAAGAAAATCGGCCAGCACATGTCCGGCCGGGCGGACACGGCTTGACGGCGCCGACTGTTGCTGCTGCCCTCGACTGAACCAAGCTGTGGGCTCAGCTTCGAGGCGCGAAAGAAGTCTGCCCAGGAGCCGCTGGTGAGAAAGCCGTAAAACTAAGCCGCTGTTCGCATCAACAGATCGGCCCTATTTTCTGTTGCAGTGACAGCTAGATGGGGTGCTTGGCAGCCCACGTTTTCGGGTATTGTAACGGCGCCAAACCAGACACCGAACGGCAGCATTTGCCCGCCGTGGGCGTCGCCCTGAAGACGCATCTAACAAAAACGGCTGGTCTGGTTTCATCGTCGTGTCGCCCCCTGCGGAAGGGCTAATTATAGAGTCCTCCCATTCGCAGCAACAGTCAAGAGTAGCGTTAACAAGAAAGCGAGCGATTCCTGCCCATGAGCTGTCCAGGTGACAGTGGCGGAACTTGATGTTGTTCTTGGCCGCAGTCTCAGGCCGGCCGTCTTACGAATACGTGCGCCATATCCCCCCTTCTTTTCATTTCCCCGTCGCTCGTATCCTGCATCACACACAGCGTTCAGCGTTCAGCGGAAGCCAAAACATGTATACCATAACAAACTACTGGTATGGCGTGGTAAATTTACCGGGGAGGAGGCAGTTGGAGAGCATGACGAGGTGTTAATTCAAAAGTCAATCATTGCGTGAAGAGAACCTCATAGGCGTGCTGCTGCTGTTGCTCGGTGTCACCGGCTGTCCACCGTCGGGTTCCCACCCTACCCACCTCTACCGAGGCTGGAGATGGGCGACGGCTGACATGAGCTCCAGCAGCCTGCGTGCCTGCCTTTTCTCCTTGCCTCGCCTTGCCTTGGCATTGGTACTGGTGCCTGGCAATGCTACGCCATGCAATCCGACGTTGCGCGAGACTGATGGAAGCTTGGCAACGGCGGCTTCCGACGACCCAGGTGCTGTCTTCACATGCCGACTTGACGGGGATTTGTCTGCCCTCTATCAGTATTATTGGGACGGGGACAGGCTCTGTTTGGTTTGATTGGATGCAATGCGTGGCCGCTGTTTGATCCCTTTATTTATTTGTCGTATTTTGTAGGACCCCCCCAGGCGGCAATGACACCGTGTTAGTGGCCAATGCTGCTATCCGCAGCGTTGTTCATCGCCAAGCTAATAAAACGATGAGGGGGGGCGCTGCTGTACGAGGGTATGACCGCATATTGATTGAGCAATTGCTCACGAGACTGCCATGCCATGCCAGAGCTCAATGCCTGTTTTTTATCAGACCATGCCTAGCATCCGTCTGCGTATCAACACACGCGCGAGCACTGAAGCTGCCCCTGTGGCGCCTAGACCTGGTGAGGCGTTGGTGTATTTGTATATCGATTGGCGCCGAGTCCCGCAGAGCCTAGAACTCAAAAAGCATGCGGCCCCCCGGTTGATAGTAGCATAGCTGACTGGAGCCGGCGGGCGGGCGGCAAATATCGTGTGTCCGCGGAGGGCGGACAAGTCACGGGCTCGCTATTACACATAGGATCTCACTCTGCTGGCACTACCAGTGACTGACTGTCTCTTCTGGGAGTGCTCCAAGTGGCAGAGTCGCCACGGAATAATGACTCCTTTACCTGCTATATTTCCGTGTCTAATAGGTTGTAGAACCCGGTGGAGTCATTGGCTACCGTGTCACGTTGGTGTTTGATTTTGTCAACGGTCTTCGCTAGACTACCTTTTATTCTTGAGGTCGACGACGAGGAACCTACGATTGGTAAAGGAGAATGAGTTTGTCACCTGGAATGGTAACTTTGATGCGAGGCTGTAAGAGGTCCAGTAAAGAAAATGAATGACAAGGAGAAAGGCCATCTTGGACGTTGGATAGAACTTTCTTCGTGTATTCGTATCAAATCAAGCACGTTTGGTAGCCGTTGCACGAAATTCTACACATTTAGTATTTTGAAAGCGGTGATCGATTTCTCGGACCATGTAGATCGGCATCTCAATACTCTTGACAGCCAAGTCCGGCTTGTCGCCGGCAGGAGCCTGATCCGAGAGGCACCGTTACTATGCGGCCCTCGTGCCCGCTAATTCTAGTCTACTTTCGCGTATCACTTGCCCTGTGATTCTGTTTATATCTTCTTCTTCCATCCTTTACATCTTCGACTCTCTTGTATACTCTTATTTTATGTCTCGAAACTTATTCTTGTTAATCATTCCTCATATTGCAGTCAGCCACTCCCAACATCTTCTCATAATTGTCTCTCAACTTGATAATGACACGAATGACGGCAAATGTTGGCTTCTCTGCTAATGATGATACAATTTTCCTTGAATCAACAGCGCACACGAAATCTATGCTTCATCAGAGCCAAAGTCTAACCCACGATGGATGAGCTGCGACATCGTTTCAGGAAGCGATCAACCCTTTCTGACAGGGACCTACACGTCGAATCTCTTGTTGAAAACCATCATATCACACTGTGGCCATCTTTGAAGAACCGGTGAGCGGTCATGAGCCTCCTTTTCTACGTGGAAAGATTTTTCTAATAGTTCTTGGTCACAGAAAATCTGCGATTGAGAGTGCGGTTGATTCTAGGTAGCGACAGGCGATTCCAGAACAGCTTTCTCCGAAGCTGTCAAATTACGAGCGTGTTGCTGACCAATGTCCATAGAGTGACGATTAAATACAGCTATGACTCTATTTGTGAGTGAGATTTCGCAAGTGCTCTCGTTGGTACAGCATGCCACCACACTTTGCTGGTTTGTGCTTCGTCGATCTGCTTGTTGATGCGCAAGCTAAATGAGTGGTTCGTGCAGTTGAGCAAATTCACAAATGACAGCGGTCGATTACACAAGCTCAACCGGTTTTGAAAGGATGTTGCTATCAATGTCAACCGATTCATGCCGGAGATGCACGAACCGGGTATTTATAAGCGAATGGATATGCGCGCAATTCGAGTCGTGAAGAAACGACGGAGATTCTCGCGCTCGCTCAAACGTAAAATACAGAAAAAAAAAGTTAATCTGTGCAGCACTGAAAAACCTCATTAACATTACCTTTCCATCATCAGCATTGAAAATCATGCGTAAAGGTGATGCAATCCTGCACAATGACGCCAGTCGAGTTTCGGGGGACTCTCGGAGAGGCTCGGGAATTTTTTTTTTAGGTCACCGGGCCCGGGTGGCCGGCTGGATGCCGGCTTTGGGTCTGCCATTATCGTACGAGTTTCTTCCGGAGGCAAAGTGATTTCTCCGCGATATATGAACAACAGTGTGCCCTCGAAATGCTCTCCTTTCAGCCTCAACAGTTTCTTTTTTTGATTGTATACAATTGACATATTCCCGCGACAAGTTGTGAAATAGCGACACACCATCTCGGTACGTACGTAGCCATTCAGACACGCGACCAGCCATTGGACAGGCCCACTAATTGGGTATCGGGCTTGCACAGCGTCATTTCTGATTCTGGCATCTCATCGAAGCATCATCGCCACGCAAGCACATACAACCACGGCTGCGATAAAGCATCTCTGCTAGGAATTCACATCTCAGACATAGATCATCGCCCTTAACCCACCCATTGAATCCCCCGACACCACCAAACACCACCAAACACCTCCTTCGCCCAAGATGAAGATCCTCAGCAAGGAAGAAGAGGCTGCGCACTACAGAGTCGTCGTCAAGAGCGGCCTCATTGGCGGAGGGGCCGGTCTGGCCATTGGTCTCGGCGGCGTCGTCCTCGCCTCGCGCCGCTACCACGCCTTTCGCAGCCTGACGCTCCCCTTCCGCTCGTTCCTCGTCACCTCGTCGGCCACGTTTTGCGCCATTGTCAACGCCGACCGCTGCTCGACCAAGTTTCAGCGCTCGCAGGATCCCATGTGGGGCTACCAGGACAGGAGCCAGCGCGCCGCCCAGATTGCCCGCGACAACGAGTCGACGTACCAGCGCTTTATGAACTGGGGCAAGGAGAACCGCTACAGCATCGTCTTCACCAGCTGGCTGGCGTCCATGGCCCTCGCCCTTGCCATTGTCGGCCGCGCCCCCATCAGCACCGCCCAGAAGCTCGTCCAGGCCCGTGTCTACGCCCAGGGCCTGACGCTGGCCGTGCTCATCGTCTCGGCCGCGTTTGAGGTCAACGACGCCAAGTCGGGCAGCGGCCGCTGGGAGACGGTCATGGTGCTCGACCCCAACGACCCGGAGCACAAGCACCTCATTGAGAAGCGCGTCCACAAGGAGGAGTACGAGGGCCAAGACCTCTGGATGGGTAAGTTTGAACATGGCGCGGGTCTTGCGCTGCCTGCACCCCTCAAAACATGAAGCTAACAAACTTGCAGACATGGTTGAGGCTGAGGAGAAGCGCATTGCTGAGCGCAAGGCGAACGAGGTGGCCGCGCCCAGCAGCAACGCTGAGGAGAAGGCCTCGGACAAGGCGGAAAAGGCCGGCCAGTCCGAAAAGGCTGAGCAGACTGAGAAAGCTGAAGCTCAGGCCTAAGTCTTGCATTGGTAACCCGCATACACCGCGACACATTCCATCATCACGACCAAGACTAAACAGTCTGACAGCTGGTCGTACATCACACTGCATAAAAACGACAAATCTCCCGACCAAATCAAGCGCTGTGCTTGCAATGTAAACAATATCACCGCGGCTGAGAAAATTAGCCATTATGAGTCTATCAAGGTACATGATGACGGTTTCAAAAAAGAAGGGCCATGGACTAGAGATGAATAGAGCGCCCGAGAGGGCACTAGGGCAGTACTGACGTCTGTTCAGCTAGTTACAGCCTAGCATACTGTAGGATACGACATATAGAAGAATCACAATTATCCGAAAACATTTGAATATTTCGTCTTCTTGTAAGGTTTCATCATCTCATGTATTCCACTAGGGCCATGCCAAGCCAAAAAATGCGTCATATGCTGTCCTCTAGCGTTTTTGCTTTTGTTTCCATGCTTACACCTCAATCGTGAAATGACTAATCTGCGAATAGTACGCATGCACCGCCAGCTCCAGAATGTGGACGTCGCCAAACACGTCGCTCCCGTCAAAACCGCCCACCACCAGCAGCCGGCTATCGTGCAGGACCGTGCCGTGGTAGCCGCGGCCGGTCGGGCTCTGTCCGTAGACGCGACGCTTGTCCCACGTCATGGTGACGAGGTTGAGCAGCAGCACATCGTTGCAGTACTCGCTGCCGTCGTGGCCGCCAATGACGAACAGGTAGGAACCGACAATGGTGGCCGTGTGCGAGAGCCGCCGAAAGGTGACGGAAATGGGCACGGCCTTCCACACGTGCGTCTCGACGTCGTACACCCAGACGTCGTCGAAGCACTCGCCGCCGTCGGAGCCCCCGTAGATAATGAGCTTGCTGCCGACCATGTTGGCCGTGTGGTAGCCGCGCGCCTTGGGCCGTCGTTCCCTGGCGGGGGCGGGGGCGGCGGGGTCGGGCGAAGACTTTTCGGGGCCCGAGATGAGCTTCCACGACATCTTGGTGGTGTCGCCGACGTCGAGGCGCCAAATGTCGTTGAGCGCGCGCACGCCGTCGCCGCCGCCAAAGACGTAGATGCCGTTCTTGTACAGGCAGGCCGTGTGCGCGCGGCGCTTGGACGGCACGCGGTCGCCCAGAATCTTGGGCTTGGTCCAGCGAAAGTTGACCGTGTCCAGCACGTAGACGTCGTTGTAGTAGGCCGGCCCGTCGCCGCCACCAAAGACGACGAGCTTCTTGCCGACGGCCGTGCACGTCATGGCGCGCAGCGGCACGGGTATCTCGCCGACGACGTGCGGCACCGACCAGTAAAAGGCGTCGGCGTCGAGCACGTACATTGTGTTGAAGCACGTCCGCGCGTCGCAGCCGCCAAAGACGTACACGTTGGATCCGACGAGCGTCGTCGTGTGCGCGCGCAGATTGGAGTGGGTTGCGCCCGACACGGGAGCCCGGGACCAGTACATGCCCGACGCCGGCGCCGGCGCAATGTCGGGCGCGTCTTTGGGGTCCTGCAGCGGCGGGAACGCGACGTGCTCGCTCTTGGGCGCGTGCGAGTGCGCCGCCGACGTGCTTCGGGACGAGGGCGTTGTCGACTTGGCCGTCAGCACCGACGTCGTGCGCGCCGTGATGTGGCCGCCGCCGCCTCGCTTCGTGTCTCGCTCGGGGTCTTCCGAGGTCAGCGGCATCGGCGGCGGCAGCTGTTGCTTGGGATAGCTCTTGCTGCCGCCGGCCGTCGCGGGCCGCGGGGGCACCTGGGACACCTGGGACGCCGACTGCGATCGCTGGCGGACGGCGAGCTGCTCGGCGGCCTGCTTGGCGGCGGCGCTTGCGCTCCGGTCATTAACACTTTTGCTGGCGAGATGGCCGGGCGTGTGACTCCTAGGCAGCGTCTGGTGGGACTGCGGCAGCGGTTGTTGTTGTTGCTGCTGCTGCTGCTGCTGCTGTGGTTGTTGTTGTTGCTGCCGCTGCTGCTGCTGCTGTGGTTGTTGTTGGCCGTCGTCATCTTCGGCGTCGTCATCGTCATCGGACTCGTCCGAGTCTTCGTAGATTTCGGTCCGCTCGTGAGGAGAGCTGACGAGGCTCTTGTGCGAACGGTGCGAGGCGATTGAGGGGGAGGGTTTGACGCTGCTGCTCGTGGCGCGCGGGCGGGCCGACTTGCCCGTGTCTACCATGACCGAGGAGGGATGCTAGACGGTCGGGTATACTGCATCACCTCTACCCAGGAAGCCGCGAAATCAACTGGGAGATGATGTTATTGTATTAGTAGTCGTTGGTCGTACCTGGGGCGAGCGTATTGTTTGAATCGGTGCCCGCCCCGCGACGTTTGCTGTCAGGAGGGAGGGTGGGGGAGCTTGCAGCTTATGACGAGTTCATAACTGCCCTCGCTGGCGCCATGCTGCGCACAACGACAATGGCTAGTTGCTACTTTGAACCGAGTTGATTTTTTAGTCCACTTAATCGGAAATTTATTGAATAGTTTGTTACAAGCTGTTTCACAAACCCAGGTCTCCGAGAATTAATCATGGCGAGGTAGCATAACGACCAAATGGCCGCGGATAGTGAACTTGACGCCGTCGTCTCTAAAAATTTCGAGAGAGAAGAATTTGAAACGCAACGTCTCACTGCATGGTGTCCAATTCCCAAATAGCCTGTTCAGGAATTCTCGTTGAACACTGGACGGTTCAAAAGACACTGTGTAAGCCTATTGGCTGCGCTAGCTAGCGGCAGTGGCTTCCCCCAGCCCGCCAGTGAAATTTTATCGCCAGCAATTTCTCAAGGCCTGTTCAACAACGCCACCTCGTCGCTGCAATCTGCATTTCAACGCCAACTTCGTATAATATAAGCAACACCTCACACGCATCGTGTTTAGGATACTATCAATTGGTGTTTCAAAGTCTCGAGGTGCTTGCTGGAGCTACTCAAACTCATATCCAGCCACGCGCCGTACTAAGAGACTCGGCTGGTTTGCTCACAGCCAGAGCAAACACTCATCATGACGGAACAAACCTCGCAAAACGGCACTTCTGACAAGACCGCCAATGGTCGCCCAGCCTCTCCGATTGAAGAGCCCGCCGCTAAAAGACAGAGAGTTGAGGAGTCGGCTGCGGCTGAAGCTTCGTCTGACCCAGTCGCCGCTGCTCAGACTGGCAGTGGCAAACATGAGAATGGCTCAGCCAAGAAGGTGGACGACAGAGACAACAGAGAAAAGGGTTTTGCTCCCATCAAGAAAGAGTATGCGAATGAGCTTTGCTGAGATACTGTCCATGGCGGCTGACCGTGCACTCCTTAGGCATCTGATTGACGTTTCTGAACTTCGCGCTCAGGCCGGCGCGCAGGCAGAAGACGCCGATGCTGACGATGACGCTGCAGAGGGCCGTGTGCAAGGGGATGACAGAGACGGCGATGGCAAGCGCGGCAAGAAGAAGAAGGCCAAGGGCCAAAATACGGAGCGCTCCTTTGGCAAGTTTGACGATGCTCTGCCCCTCTGCAACAGCCGCGCATTCTACCCCGAATTTTCACCCCGCGACTGTCGCTTTGGCGATCGCTGCCGCCTGTGCCACGATATCCGCAAGTACCTCGCCGAGGGCCGCCGCGCCGATGCTGAGACCTTCGAGGGCAAGTGCCCCGTGTTTGTCAAGTATGGCTGGTGCCCTTCTGGCTGGAAGTGCCGCTTCGTGCGCAGCCACATGGAAGAGGTCGAGCGCGAGGACGGCCGCAAGGAGCTGATTCTCGTCGACAACTCGGGCAAGGACTATGCAAACCCGAACAAGGACACCGATGCCGATACCGCCGAAGGCGCCGAGACGGAAGACTCGCGACGCGGTATCGTCAACGTCGTGCCCATGTCGGTCAAAATTGACATGAACCGCAAGCGTCTTGACTTTAGCGACGCCGACAAGTACATTGCCTGGCTGGACAGCGTGGCCAAGACGAACAACAGCAATCACCACCGCAAAAAGGATCAAGCAGAAGGCGACCCTGCCGCTGCCGAGACCACCACCACCACGCCCGCCGAGGACAACCGCGCACAGTTTGTCGACCCGCCATTCAAGCCGGCCGAGAAGAGGCGTCTGTACTTTGGCCCCGAGACGCCGACACTCGCGCCGCTGACGACACAGGGCAACCTGCCCTTTCGCCGGCTCTGCGTCGAGATGGGCTGCCAGCTGACGTACTCGGAGATGGCGCTGGGCATGCCGCTGCTGCAGGGTGTCAAGGCGGACTGGACGCTCATGAAGGCGCACGAGTCTGAGATTGCGCCGCCCGCCTACAGCGGCAAGGTACCGCTCTATGACAACACGCGGGACCTGCGCTTCGGCGCGCAAATCTCGGGCAGCGCGCACTGGGTGACGACCAAAGCCGCCAGCGCGCTCGCGCGCTTCTGCCCGCACCTGCGCCTCATCGACCTCAACTGCGGGTGCCCCATTGACATGGTGTACAAGTCTGGCGGCGGCTCGGCGCTGCTCGAGGCCCACGGCAAGCTCGAGCGCATGATTCGCGGCATGAACGCCGTCTCGGGCGAGGTGCCCATCACGGCCAAGATCCGCATGGGCGTCCGCAGCTCGCGGCCCACCGCGCCCGCTGTCATTGAGCGCCTCGCGTTCGGCTCCAAGGAGCACCGCGAGCGCCTCGGCGCGCCCGGCTGCGCCGCCATCACCCTCCACGGACGCAGCCGCGAGCAGCGCTACACCAAGCTCGCCGACTGGGGCTACATTGCCGACTGCGCCGCCCTCATCCGCGGCTACAACGAGCAGCGCGACGCGCTCGCCGACACGGCCGCCGACCCGGACCCCAGCACGCTGCCTGCCGGCGGCAGGCTCTTCTTCCTCGGCAACGGCGACTGCTACTCGCACGTCGACTACCAGCGCCACATTGAGCAGGCCCGCGTCGACACCGTCATGATTGGCCGCGGTGCCCTCATCAAGCCTTGGCTCTTTGAGGAGATTGAAAAGGGCCAGTACCTCGACAAGTCGGCCTCGGAGCGCCTCACCTACATTGAAAAGTTTGTCCGCTACGGCCTCGAGGCCTGGGGCTCCGACGAGCTAGGCCTCGGCTTCACTCGCCGCTTCCTGCTCGAGTGGCTCAGCTTTGCGCACCGCTACGTGCCCATCGGCCTGCTCGAGAGGCTGCCCCCGAGCATCAACGAGCGCCCGCCCGCGTACCGCGGCCGCAACGACCTCGAGACGCTCATGGCGTCGCCGAATTATAAAGACTGGATCAAGATTTCGTAAGTTTGGGATCCTCCCCACACTCCCCGCAAAATACATGAACTAATAAATGATGTGTAGGGAAATGTTTTTGGGCCCTTGCCATCCTGGGTTCCAGTTCATGCCCAAGCACAAGTCCAACGCCTATGAGGCCGAGGGTTGAAACTTATTTACACAAATGTCGCTATGCAAGGGGAAGGAGTATCAAAGGAGAGCAGGCTTTGCATCGAAGTGGAGTTTTATTGTTTACATGTCTTGGCACAAGAAAAAACGATTGATTTGGAAACGGATGTACTTGACTTGATTTGATGTTTTTAACATGGCAGAATACATACTCATCGCTCATCATGGTAAATGGCTCAGCCCCACGATTATGTGGCTCCTGCGTCACACTGAGCAGACGCAAGCACATGCTCAGCTTGCCGCTATACATACTCGTCGCTTATCATGAAATATTGATTAATGATGCAGACGAGACAGCGTAAGAAAAGTGTGCCATATGTCAATGGCGACGTTTGGTAAAGAGGAAAAAACACTCCTATAAAGAGCATTCCATGAATGAAATTCCAAACTCCAGTCGCCGAACCCAAGGTGCCTTTCTTCTTTTGAAATGGACAACAAAAAATACAACGTCATCATACGAGGCCAAAAGTCATCCAACTTTATTTCCATCTTAGATTTATGCGCAAAGTTCGACGTTCAAGAGTAAAAGTGACCCCTTTGCATACCGCCAGCAGAGACGTAGTCCTTCTTGCCCTCTTCCGAGGCGCTGGTCAGGGAATTTGTGCGGGTGTTGTCGGCGACGGCCTTGATCTGCTTGACATCCTGGCCTGGGCGCTTGAGAACCTCGAGGTAGGTGGAAGGGAGATAGCCCTGACGGCCGTCACGGGAGCGGCACTGCCACCACTCACTGGGCTGGCCGGTCGGGTCGTTTTTGGTGAGAACAGCGACGAGGTCGCCCTTTTTGGCGTCGAGCTCCATGCCATTGTTGTTCTGGGGCGCAAAGTCGAAGAGGAGGCGGCAGAACTCAAGCTTGGAGGGGTCAATGGGCTGTTGGGCGGCCAGAGCTTGCTCATGCATACGACGCTCCTCTTCCTCGGCGTTAGCAGCAACGGAGCGAATCATCTTGGACATGAGGAATGGCAGGCCAAAGGCGGCAAGCAGGAAGAAGAGGAGGGGCTTCTTGCTGGCGCGTGGAGCACCACCGGGGGCGCCGTCGGGACCAGGACGACCTTCGAATCGAGCAAAGGCGGCAGGGGTCAGAGCGGTGGCATCGGCAGGCGGAGGTCGGCCAGTAATCTTGGCAATGAGCGTGCGGATCCAGCGCATGAGGGTGAAGATGCCAAGGATGGATCCAAGCGTGTCGCGCAGGTTACCAAACTGTTCGGCGACGGAAACCATGGCTGGGGAGTGATTGTCAGTGATGAAAAGCGCAATAAATTGAAGGAGAATGCTCACCAAAGAAACTCGAATGTGTGGCCATGTAGGTGCTTTCCAGCATCTGCGCAAAGCCGCCAAAGGCTCCGACAATGCCCTCAAGCATCTGAAAGGTAGCGGCGGTGCCGTTGTTGAAGCGGTTGGTGAGGCTGTTGGGGTCATTCATTCCCATGCCACCCATGCCACCGTACATACCACCACCGCCATACATGCCTCCATAGCCGCCCATGCCCCCCATGCCGCCGTACATTCCGCCTCCATAGCTGCCCATGCCGCCAAAACGAGAGTAAGGACTGGAGTAGGGCGAAGAGTACGTGCTTCCGTAGCCCGAGCCGTAGCCTCCATAAGGTGAAGTGCCCATGCCACCCATGGTACCCATGGTACCCATTGGACGGCTGTATGCCGAGGCGTTTTGGTTAACTGTCGATGCAAGAGAGGATGGAAGCGCAGGTACGGGGGGCGCCGCGGTGGAAGTAGTAGTGCTAGATGTCGCACTTGGTATCGCTGTTGATGTTGGTGGAACAGGTATCGAGGCTGTCGAAGCAGAATAGTGTCAGCATGTGACAATGACGGAGCAGAAGAAAAAAAAGTGCTACATACCTGCAGCGCCGGTACCAGCTCCAGCGCGCTCCCAGGGCTTAGGCGGAGAGGCCATTACTCAAGGGAACTGGCAGAATAAAATTACAGATGTGACTGGCGGATGGCGATAGAAGCCAGGATCTGTTGGGGGCAGACGGCGAGCCGCGTTGGGTGGGAGCGTCAGTTTCTGGGGATGGATATGGACAAGGTCGGCAGGTTGCGCCTGTGCAGAAAGGCAAGGTGGACGGCGGGGGCCGCGAGGACCGAGAAACCGAAGCGGACGCCGAGCGCGGCTAGGTGAGGGACGACGCAGCGACAGAAGTGCTGTCGCGGTGGTGGGCCGATGCACGAGCAGAGAGAGTATCGAGTTGAAGATGAGAGGAATTCAGAGATGACGGATTACAGGTGTGGCAAGATGGAATATGGAGATGGGTTGTGGTTTTTGGCAGTCGACGGGCAGAGAGGACAAAAAACCTGGGGCGGTCGATGACAGGCGTTTGCCCAAGTGCCAAGGTAGGTATAGGCAAGCTTTTAGTGGCTCCGTTGAGTGGCCCAATCAATGTCGCCGCTCATTAACCTCATTCACCTGTGCCGAGGCAAACATCTTGGCTCGGCTGGCTGACGTGGGCCGCTGTGTTGAACTTGTACATGCCACGGACTTTATGTCGTGCAAGGCGACTCCGCCGTTCAAGTATGCATTGCAACGACAAGTAGGGAAATTGCGCTTCTGCTTATAATTTTGTCGTGATAATTTTCATCTGTCCAGTCCAAGTTGCTACTGTTCTCTGTCTACGCCGTCAGTGTCCTCAATGTACTCAGCAATGTGCAGTTAGTAGCCTATAACTAGGCAGCTTACGGATACTTGCAGCGCATTCCTCACCAAAAGCATATGATCAATTGCCCCGCTTAAGTCTGCACACGAACCGTCCTCCCCCAGTCCAAGTCGTGTGAATGCGCCAATGTCTTCATCTCAATCAATGCCCATTGATTCTCCTCAACATCATCAACCTGCTACCTGATGTCTTCATTTCCATCCATTCTCGAAACCATGGCTTTGTCTCCACGATAGCTTCATGGATTCCTCAGTCCCCCGCAAAGGGCCCGCCAGCCCGCGCCTCATCTCAAACCCATTTATCAAGAAGAAAAATCTAAAATGGACCTTGGATGCCCCTGATAACGACTGTCAAGGCCCTCTGCTGTGGAACGCCACAGCCTCTGGGGGTGTCAGCGAAACCCCCGATCCTAGCTCCTCCGCCCCCGAGCCGAGGCCCACTGCTGCCGCCGTGGAATCCGGGGCCGCCGTTATTGATGATCACTTAACGGAATTCTCGGCGCATCTAGCCCAATTCGTCACGCGGCGGCCAGAGGAATATTCTATACCTAGACTCTCCATTGACGAGTATGCGGCTCTTTATCTTGCCAATGCTGGCTCTGAACAGGGTGCACACTTTGTCATTCATCAACACGACCACCCTATCGCCGGAACACACTATGATCTCCGGTTACAGATTAACGAGACGAGTAGCGCTAGCTGGGCCATAATGTACGGTTTGCCCGGCGATCCAAACAGCATGAGACTGAATCGTAATGCGACTGAAACGCGCATCCACTCATTATGGGTGAGTTGGTCTCGCACACGTCTACAAGGCAAGGATACTGATGCGGTGCAGAATCATTTGATTGAGACTGCCTCACCAGACACAGGCTCCCTCATGATATGGGATACAGGCACGTATTCAATTTTGCCTCGTCGAAGCAAACATGCTCCTGCCCTCGACCCAAACTCTGGCCCGTCGGACGATGAAACAGCTTCGTCATCATCACCACCCACCGCCACGCAGCAGTCACTGTTGCATGCTGCTTTCCAGAGTCGAAAAATAAAGATACGTCTCCATGGCACCAAGCTACCAGATCCGTATGTTATATACATGCGCCTCACCAAGACGGAGGATGCGGCGGGACGTGCCAAAGCCACTCGAACGAAGAAGCCAACACGGCGGCGTCGGCGGACTGGCAAGTCTGCAGAAACAAAGGAGCTGGAGACGAGTGCTAGTGAATCGAATGGTGGTGAAGATTCTGATGCAGATATCGTCCCAGCGACCAATTCGCAACTTACGCAACAAGACGCCGCGGCAGTATCGGCGCTGGAAACGGAGCTGCGGGAGTTGGAAGACAACGAGGTGCGGCGCACAAACGCGTACAAAGGCGCAAAAAACTCCATCGGCAGCATTCACCAGCGCAAATGGTACCTGTCTTTGGAGAGAGACCTGTCAGGCTTCCTACCCACAAAATCAGAGAGCCATCGTAAGACCTGGCAACCAAAGGGTAATGCAACGGGCGAAACGGCTGGTTTGCGCGGATTTGATATAGGCAATCGTCTGTCGTATCCATTCTATATTCGTGGCAGAGACACTGAGCGCAGTGTTGTCACTGGTCGTCTCGGCGCCGATATTCTTCGTGACGAAGGTGTCGACGGCTTCTTGCCCAGGAAAGGGTGGAAGCCCGTGATCAATTAGACTGCCAGTTTAGTGGGCTTTTGTTTCACAGCAGGCAATTCAATTCTCCTCGCAGATCGAAGGCTTCTGTCGATCAGTTTCCGCGCAGCACACCAACTTACACGCCCCTCTTGCGAACCAGCAACCGACTAGTGAAACGAACAGGTGCAAAGAACGTAGATGTCCAAAACAAGAATCACCAGTTATTTTCTAGTACCCAACTCGACTGTGGTTTTTCTCGCAGAACGTGGTATTATTAGCCGATTTTCGCTCTTTAGTAGATGTCACTGTGAAGCTATGTCGAGCCAGCTTATACGAGTAAGATTGTCGAGTGGCGGCGGTAGTGGTGAAAATAGGCACAGCAATTCCTGGATTTATGTACCTAGTGCGATCTTTGGGAGAAAATGAAAAGAGAGCTCAGTTTACTCTCGCAGTTTCTTCTTTCTTTTTATCATTCTTCCTGTCATTTGCGTTCAACTCACCTTCGTCATGTGTGTCACTCTTGGTAGCGGCATGACTAAGCCGTATCGGGCCTCTGACGTGGTAGGTAGCTCTCTGGGATCTAAAGTTCAGGCCACCGAACACACGAACAGTGCCAGCTCCAACCATTCAGCCCTCAATAACGTCAGCGACAAGGGGTTGGCCTGCAAATTCGCAGCTTGCATGCTGTGACTTACAGATTATGGAAATTTTATTACCGCCGACGGGCGACCGCACCGTCGAGTTCAACGAGCTGCTAAGCAAGCAAAACGCAGCGCCAGCAACTGCGAGAGCCAATCTCGAAAAGGCAGACAGCTTTCTCAAGGAGGCATACAGGATTGTGCGTCGCAAGCTTTTCGTGAATCTGCAAGCTTAGCTGCTAACCAAGCTCTATTTTCACTAGAATTCGCACACTACCACATTACACAAGGAGCTCCTCGATGTACGACAAGCCTACCTATCGACGGCGCAGCCCCGACGCACACAATCGCGGGCGCTGCAGGGGCAACCGCGCGTGCTAACGGACCGCGAGCGCGAAGAAGTCGACGCCAACGCGAAGCAAATGATCCGGGAGCTCAACGCCAGCATCCGGGCGGTCGACGACGCGGAACAGCTGCGGCGGGAGACGGCAGCAGCGATTGTGCGCAAGACGTACGGCAGCGCACTGGGGGTGTTGGGGTCATGGGCGTCGGGAGGCATCGCGACATTGTCGGGCAAGACGCCAGAGCAGGCGGCGGCCGAGGCGCGGGCGTGGCAGACAGAGATGCACAGGGACAGCGTGCTGTGGTTTCTGCGGCAGCGGCTGGAGCAGTGCTGCCGCACGCAGCAGGACATGATGGAGACGAGGCTGACGCGGGAGCTTGAAAAGTCGCGCGGATTCCTGGCGGCGCCGGCAGCGGACTTTGCCGACTTTGCGCAGGCGACGAGGTCGGCGGCACCGGCGGCGGCGGTTGGCGGCGACGCGGACGCGGCAGCGTACGGGGTGGGGAATGAGAGCTTGACGGAGGACCAGGTGCAAATGTTTGAGGAGGGCAACCAGGACATGATGAAGCACTACGAGAGCACACTCGCCAAAGTACAGTACGTTGCAGCGAGAATTTTACGAGCAGAGGGGCTTTGGGGGGTTTTTGCTAACACGATGTGGAACAGAACGGCTGAAAAGTCGCTGGTGGAAATATCCGAGCTGCAGTCTCTGCTGGTCAACAACCTGGCGATCCAGTCGGCGCACATTGAGCAGCTGGTGACGGACTCGCTGTCGACGGCGGAAAACGTCGGCGGCGGCAACAAGGAGCTAAAAAAGGCGGCGCAGCGACCGAGCGCGGCGCGATACACATTCTTCGCAGCGAGCGGGCTCTGCGCGTTTCTGGTGTTGTGGGATCTCATCATATAGGGCGATGCTGTCACCAGGCCACGTGTACCGATAATGAGGCGAAGCGAGTTCAAGAGGCCGGTATATACGATTGAATGCATACAAGCGTGTTTTTTTTTTTTCTCCTTTTTGCTACTCTCCAGTAATTGGCAATGCGACGAGACGAAGAAACCTGCTGGGTTTGGAAAGGGTCTTGTTTCGAGGTTGCGCGTTCACAGTGGCGAGTAATGGCATGTGAAGGCGCGGCGCACGTGAGGATTCAGGAACAAGCGGCGCGTCAACGGATTCGCGAATAAAGTGAATCCATAGCGGGAAACAAGGGTATCAGTATGTGAGACGAGAAGTGAGCTGATGATATCATGCCGAATGCATTAACTAAGTTGGGGCCTGGAAGCTGATACGATGAGTAAGTTGTGGTCGTCTGCTGTGCGACGCGCAACCTTGACAGCCGCCATTCATCGGATTCGGCGAAAGCAGTGTGTAACTGGAAGGATTGCATCCGAGTGAGAATTGGCCGACTTTATTCTATAATAATTGGAAATAATTCAGCCCGCCTAATTCCGGGGGGGCGGGCTGTGTCACGGTATCGAGAAAGCTTATGACGACACGAGCCAAAGGCCTGTGAGAGCCGAAAGGGCCTCGGTCAAATTGGGCCGCTTGGGGGCAGGAAGCTTTGCGCTTCCCCACGGGCTCGGATGGCTTATAAGCGATAGGTGGCCCGCTGCGCCCCCGGCTTTTGCGATTGCGATTTATTTTCGAATTGTCAAAGACGTTGATTCCTCTTTTACTCTGTTTCTTTACTACACTGTACAGTACTGGCTGGGAATTGTGTTGGTTGCAGGTAAGTCGCGTGCGTTTGCATCGCCTCTTTCTTCTCTCCGAAGCGACCGATTGCAACTCATGCATGCGACTCGTATGCAGTCGAAGCCGATTGCAGCGGTTGGCTGAATTGATTGATGCAATGTGCTGGCGCAGCGCGAGATAGCCGCTTTCCGACGCCAACATATGAGTGCTGGTCGATTGCCAAGTACCGACGGCTTTCACAAGAGAAAATAAAAAGAGCAAGGGGCAGAAACAGGGTTACTAATGGCTGTGAAACAGTAGACAAGCGACGACAAGACCGAAGGAGAACGAATACTTCAAATTGTGAAGCCGCGTCGAAACTGTCCAATACCACGAACGAGGCCATTACCTCTGCCGGACCAAGAAACAAGGGCGCAATCACAAGCCACCCGACGACAATACTTTGCAGCTCCGTGAGTAATTTTATCTATTATTTTTTTTTTTTCCTATTTTTCCCCCAAAAAAATGTCCTTGCCTTCTTTTTTTCCATGTTTGAGCGTCATCTGTCGCCGCACCCCTGACCCGGTGCAGACCCAGTCGGCGCGGCGATGATATTACTCTGATCCCGTAAGCATATTATGCTTGGCACGACAAAGCTGTCAGTGTGCGGAGGCATCACTAAGACCGATCGATGGGTGGGTGTGTGCTTGATTATTGCCGCGCGCCGCGGGAGTCGGAGGGCGATGACTGCGCCGAGCCGGACGAGCATGAGAGACGGGCCGCAGCAGCCACGGGACCAAGAGAGCAAAAAATCAGACCCAAAACATCAAGGGGAAAAAGGCAGACCAAAATTTTTTTTTTCTGGTCTTGTGCCTCAAAGCCAAGTTCCGGTTACGGGGTTGGTCGGAGGGGCGCGGGACCCGGCCGCAAGCAACAACGGTGCACCATACAGTGGCACTTGACAGTTGTTATCGTAGCTTCAGTGCGTTGCGGGCCATTGGTTTACAGCGAGGAGAAACTGCGGTTGCTGTGTCTTTTTTACGTCTTCTGAGAGACAAAATATGTCCGACGATGCCAATGTCTCTCCAGGATCTCGCTCTCTTGTTGCGCAATCCCGACACAATGCTCAATGGCCTCTGCTGAGCAACAGGGACAATCTGACTGGGCGGCTTAGTGGCCGTCTTAGTTTAGGCGCTGGGATCCTGTCAAAGCCACCCCACCTCACTCCCCTAGAAATGGTACCTCGATACCCAGAACAGCCCACTCACCCACTAATTTACTACCCTTTTTTGCATCCTCTACAGCAGGCTCCGCGCGCTACATCGCCATTTGCCATGACCAGGGACTAACTACCTAAGTCGACTCGCGCTGACGTTTGAGCAGCAGCAAAAGGACAAGCAGCAAAGTAATATCAGGCCAGAAAAGCCTTAGCAACACAGCTTGCTCCATATTCTCAATTCCCGCCTGCCGCCGAAGGCGTCTTTTCGTTGGACCTACCCTTCCGCCGACCTACCTCTCTGTCCACTTCTTATTCCTGCCTGCCCGTCATGGCTCCATCCTCTGCTTCTTCATCCTCCCTTGATCGCCTCAACAGCATCGCACATCACATCTCCCCCGTCATGTCTACCGCTTCGAATTTTCCCGCCGACTCCGTGCCCCAGGCCCCCGAGGACGCCCTCTTTGGCCTGGCACGCGCCTACAGGGCTGATACGAGCGACCTCAAGGTCGATCTGGTGAGTCAAATTACATGTGCTGTTTGCGCCTACCCGATTCCTGCGCAAAACCGCTCTCGCGGCGTCACAGCGTCTTTTTTGGCAATGCTAACATTTTTTTTCTCTACAGGGAATTGGTGCCTATCGTGATAACAATGCAAAGCCCTGGGTTCTGCCCGTTGTCAAAAAGGTATGTCGTTGCTTTTCATCACCAGTTACCTGTCATGGGCGTCGCCGCTTGCTTTGCGCTACCTCTGTCCCGCCTTGCGCTACCATGTCCCGTCTTCCCGGCTTCCCCTCCGACTATTTCTGTGCGACTGAAACGCGCCACCAAGCCAAGCTTTTCCGAGTTTCCCCTATTCTCTACCCCCATCTTCCCAGCTCAACACGTCGTGTCACCCGACCATGCATGCCCAATACCAAACTAACCACGCCACACTCCGATCTAGGCCGACGAAATCCTCCGAAGCAACCCCGAGCTCAACCACGAGTATGCCCCGATTGCCGGTATTCCAGAGTTCACCTCCAAGGCCTGCGAGCTGATGCTCGGCGCCGACTCCCCTGCCATCAAGGACGGTCGCGTCACTTCGATGCAGACCATCTCTGGCACTGGTGCTGTCCATCTTGGTGCCCTCTTCCTCGCCCGCTTCTACAAGTCCTCCCGCCAAGTCTATGTCTCCAACCCGACCTGGGCCAACCACCACCAGATCTTCCGCAATGTCGGTCTCGAGACCGTTGATTACCCATACTTTGACAAGAAGACTCGTGGCCTCGACTTTGAGGGCATGAAGTCGACCATCCAGTCTGCTCCCGACGGTTCCATTATCCTCCTCCACCCTTGCGCTCACAACCCGACCGGCGTCGACCCCACGCTGGATCAGTGGAAGGAGCTTGCCACCATCATTCGCAGCAAGAAGCAGTTTCCCTTTTTCGATTGCGCCTACCAGGGCTTTGCCTCTGGTAACCTAGCTCGCGATGTCGCTGCTGTCCGCTACTTCATTGAGCAGGGCTTCGAGCTTGTCATTGCTCAGAGCTTCGCCAAGAACTTTGGCCTTTACGGCGAGCGTGCCGGCTGCTTCCACGTGGTAACCAGCCCTGGCTCCGACGCCAAGTCCACCATTGGCCGCATTGCCTCCCAGCTTGCCATTCTCCAGCGCTCCGAGATCTCCAACCCTCCTCTGTACGGTGCCCGTATCGTTGCCACCGTTCTCAACGATGCTGCTCTCTACAAGGAGTGGGAAGGCAACCTCGAGACCATGTCCGGTCGCATCATCGATATGCGCAAGGCTCTGCGCTCAAAACTCGAGTCACTTGGTACTCCTGGCACATGGTGCCACATTACCGACCAGATTGGCATGTTTAGCTTTACTGGTCTGACAGAGGCCCAGGTCCAGAAGCTCCGTGAAGAGTACCACATCTATATGACCAAGAATGGCCGTATCAGCATGGCTGGCCTCAACACGAACAATATTGACCACGTTGCCACATCAATTAACGAGGTCGTTGTTGCTTCTCAGTAATTTTATGGCGACATGACGAATCTTTCTTTTGTTCAGGGCGGCCGCGAGCTGCCAGTGTAAGAAGATGGAACAGCAGGGCCCATGACACACTTAGTCCGCCCCAGGCCAGGCGTACATATATGACTACAATAGATGATAGCGGCATGATGCTCTGCTAAATGTTTGAATAATTCTTACACTCCACACTGTTCTAATTGGTGATTTTTTTTTTTCCTTCTGTGTGGTTTTTATAGAGCTACTGATTATGGGTTTACTGATGCGGTGACGATCATTTCAATGTTTAGGATCGCCAAGCGAGCGTCGTGGGCCTCGTGAGCATGTAAGCAGTAGGCCTGCCATCGACGGGGTTTCGAAGAGCCAGCAGGCGAATACACGTACTTCCAAATACGTTTCTGACGACGGTTCGGATATACATAATGGAATGAGTGGTCATGTTTGTTGCAGAGGTTGACTGCATGTTGAAGGTGGTCAGACATTGGACGTGTGGTCAACTTGCCGAGGCGTTGTGCAAGTACAAGATGCCTCGGCCGTTGCATGCCGGCAAAGGCGACACGATGTGCAGAGCACTCAGCAACGATACACAAGATTTTGAATCATCAGTCACCGTTCAGACATTATAAATTCGTCAAGTCTATCATGGTTAGATGCAGTGAGCCCGGGCCAGTGATTGCAGCCCTTATGCGGTCACACTTTGCCTCTTTCTGCGAAGTCGTAGCCGCTCGTCCAGCCATCTGGTAACGGACAAGACAAAGCCAAACGACAAGATGGCAATGGCAACACTGAAGCCTCGTCTATACAGCGGTTTATCATCGCTGCGGAAAATCTGCGCCCCGTAGATGCCCGCAATGTTTGCATTCATAATGACGCTGCGCTCAAACAATTAGCTTGGTGGTCGTGGAAGGAAGGGGGAAACACAGTTTAACTTACCCGGCCATGGCGAGGGCACGCTGCTCTGAGTCGTGGCACGTCAAAGACAGCCAGGCAATGTTCAGCGGGTGCGAAAAGGTGCCAAACATTTGCGTCCAGATGACGCCAAAGTAGCGCACGCCGCGCGAGTTGACTTGCGTAAAGGCGCGGTTCAGGATGTAGCCTAGCAAATGACCAAACAGGCCGATCATGACGGTCTCGCCGCGGCGGTTGCTGGTCCTGAATTAGCTGCTGTGGAAAAAAGTAATTTGGTGTGAGGCAAGACTTACAACTTGTCGGAGAACCAACTGAAAGTAAAAGAGAGAGGCACCTGCAGGAATAGGCCGACGGCGGCCAGTGCGTTGCTGCTCAGACCAGTGAAGCCAAAACTTGTCACGATGGAGGGCGCATAGGTATCAAAAGCTCTCTGGGGTCCATTGTTGCACAGCGTAATCAGGAAGTGAATCCATATGCGCCAGTCAAGGAACTACATTCATGTTAGCAGCCATACTCGCACGGGAGGATCATGCCAACTTGCCGCTCTCTTGAAAGCACCGAGAGGAATCTTCTTCTTCTTTTGGCCCTTCATCGGATCGTCAATCAAGACGCGCGTCTGTAGAATGTGAATCTCGCGCTCCGTGAACCACGAGAACCGCGGCAAAAACGTGCTGTGCGGGTTGCGAAACGAGTCGGGCAAGCAGAAGCCAAAGATGAGGCCGCAGAGCACCGTAAACGCGCCCATGAGCGCAAACAGCCAGAACCAGCCGGGCTGGCCACCGACGCCACGCATGTGCAGGATGCCAAACGCCAGAAGCTTGGCCGAGGCCTGACCGATCTGGTTGCCAAAGTAAAAGATCATGACGCGCTTAGCCGTCTCAGTGCGCGTGTACCACGTCGAGAGCGTCCAGAGGCCACCGGGGATGAAGCCCGATTCAGTGATGCCGAGCAGGAAGCGCGTCGCGACGAATGCTCCGTAGCCGCGCTGAAAGGCCTGGAAGGTGCTGACGGTGCCGAACAGGAAGAGCTGCAGCGTCAACCACTTGCCGGGGCCGACGCGGTAAAGAATCATGTTGGCGGGGATCTCGGTGAGGACGATGCCGAGGGAGAGCATCTGCTGGCCCACGTTGAACTGATCCTGGTTGATTCTGACGTCTTTCATGAAGTTGTCGGTGATGGCGTTGGCCATGTTGCCGCGGTCGAGCTCTGAGGGAAGGTGTTAGTGAGTTTGGTAGGGGATGGCTGGGCGTAGACGTACGGAGACAGAAGAACCCAAGAGTCAGAATGGGCATAATGACCAAGTCCAGTCTAATCCGACGTCAGTGATTGCTTCCGCTTGTGAAGACGACGTCAACTTACTTGCGCTTCGCCCGTTTCTCCTCCTCGGGGCTCCAGTCGACAACCCGGGCAATCGGTGCATCCTCCGGGACCTCCTGGACCGTCGGACTCTCTACTTTCCCACTCATCTCAAATAGATTTGTGTGTTTTTGGTAGATTTATGCGATGAATTGCGTTGCAATCGATCCTGGGCTTTCAACGGCATTGGCGATTACCTACTTATACCATGCCCAACGGAAGCGACACGAGACAGTTCAACAAATAACCGCAGCCTCGGGCAGTCGCCGAGGAAATTGTGGCGTGCTAGAAATTAAGCATATTGAAAAACTCGACCACAACGCTCCGGCATTGGGTGCGCGGCGACGAGGCGCATGGAGGTCAAAACCTTGGTGCTCTTGGCGCAAGCACGACATCTGGCTGCGCTTCTTGGCGGCATCGAGGCGCCGCCCGTCCATGTCGTCATTACGCCTCGGATTTGCACAATGAAAGAGATCTCTGAAAATGGCAGATCTGAGAATCTAATAGTTTTGATGCTATTGAGGCTCACATGTCGGGACCCCTCTGTCAGCCGCATCGAGAATGCAAAAGCTGTTCTGCCTCGCCTGCCAAGAATCCATACCCGTATTCGCAATAACTAGTGCGACCAATCTGTCCTTATCTGATCCCACATCTTTGACGGAGAATTCTGCCCAATAAGCTCGAGACGGCATTCTCATGATATTTTCCATGTGCAGTGGTGTTTGTAGATGGCAGGTGTGGCTGCAGATTGAAATTGTGGGTGTCACGTACGTCCTTTTGCTAGGCAGCTGCCGGTGGATCGCGCGCCAGCTCTGCGTTGTACTTTGGCGCAACAAACAACTTGGACTTCAATACTTGTTTTTGTTTTGTCGAGCTGTCAGCTCCCAGTTCACAGCTCGCAACACATGCAGCCTTGTCGCAATCATGGCCCGCAAACTGCCATGGAAGAGAGCTTCGGATGCTCAGCCACAATCAGCTTCCAGTCCGCGGCACGCATCGCCCAAAATCGAGACGCCTAGAAGAACAGCGGCGACCCCGAGCAGTACGACGGCGGTGCGGCATCGTTTACCTTCCCTCGCCGCATTAAACTCTTCTGGTACAGCATCTCCCGCCTCGCCTGAAATGGGGGCCATAACGCTAAAGCATCTAGATCCCTTGCGCAGTCCGTCGACATCGCCTCCCCCGGAGCCTCCGCAGGAAAGGTACAGTGCCCGCCAGGGTCCTCGCAGCGCGCGTCTCGCCGCCTGTGTTTGGCTGCGTTGACAAAAACTCGACATTCCTCGACTAACAAGTCGCTTTTTCATAGGTACATGGTGCCCGGCGACGACCAGTATCGCATCGTCGAGGACGAGCTGCTGCAGACGGCGCAGCGCTTCACCACGCACCTGCACCGCGCCGAGTACACGCGCCTCAAGCTCATCGCAAAGTCCAAAAATGATGCCGCCATTCGCGAGATCAAGCGTCCCGTCGTCGGCCCGCTCACCTCGGATGCCAAGCAGCGCCGCGACCGGGCCCAGCGCCTGTCCAAGCAGCGTTCCGTGCTGTCTGCCCAGGACGGCAGCACCCAGCAAGACGAGAGCGCAAATGGTAACTCGCCCTGGGTCGGGACCAACCTGCGCGGCCTCCTGAACGCGCCGCGCGCAGAGACTAGGACCCTAGCGGCGCCCCAGATGTCGTCTGCGGTGCCGTCGTCGCGCACCAAAGCGGCCGCCGGCCATCATCCGCCTCGCCCCCCCTCGTCCCCACGCCAGCGCCCTGCAGATGGCGGCAGTTTTGCAACTCCCGTCGCGACGGGGCGTGCACGCCATCCTGCCACGCCTGCCACGCTTGCCACGCTTGCCACGCTGAACAGCATGGCCTCCAGCTCCTCAGCGCCAAGCCGACCTGCCAAGAATGAGGCTGAGACTCGGCCCCCAGAGGACGACGACCTAGACTTTGACGATCCATTTGGCATCAATAAACGACGGCTGGATCGGCAAAAGTCCAGAGATCAGCTCAAGAAATCTATTCGCTCGACGCCTACGAAGATGCCATCATCAGACAGTATGCCGTCCTTTGTATGAGACTGTTCAGTGGTCCTGAGAAGCAGAGTTTTGGGAATCGTGCTATTTCATCTATGGCATTATTCTATTTTCACCGCAGCTATGAATCCTGCATCGTGAGCTCGTCAAATTCATCCAGTAGTTCTCCCATGTCGACCTGCGGCGAGTCATCTTCGCCATCCTCGGTCTCAGCCATGCTCATCTCTTCCTCTTCGCGCTGCTTCTCGCTCTTGTAAAGGGCCATAGCAGCACGGAGATCCTCGTCTTCCTCAACATCGCGCAAGAACTGCTCGTATTCACGATCCATGCGCTCCTGGTCGGCCTTTCTGGGCAGCAATTCGCCCTCATCCTTGGCCATGCGGCGGAGCTTCCAGTTGCGCTTCTTGTTCTTCCTGCGGTTAGGGTAGTGCTTCTTGACTAACACAACATCGGGCAGCATGGACGAGTACACGTTCGACTCCTCCATGGCCTCCCACTCCGCATTGTTGTAGTTGGAGCCCGTCAGCATGTATCCCATGACGCTGTCGCCGGCCTGCAGGAGACCGCCAAGATGGGTTCTTGTGAAATATGTCGTGTCATTGGCGCCGAGATCAACAGCGCGAGCAACGGTAACCTCACCGAGACGCCACTTGCCGTTGGTCTTGCCCGTCAGCTCAATGTCCATGACAATAAACTCCACCAGCGAATGAGAGTCAGCCAGTGAGGTGAATGGCGCTCGCCAGTAGATGGGGCAACTGATGTCTGCAGTCTGGAGGGTCTGGGGGTCCATGAGGTAGATGGAGGTACCAATCTTGTGGCACAGAACCAGAGGGGTAATGTTGCCAGCCTGCTTGGCTAATCTGATTGGCATAGCGACTAGGTCATCTTTACATATCGGCACGAGTTCGGCGGAATATGTAAACTTGTATGATGTTTTCGCGGTGTGTGTATCGTGCGAAATGAGTTCTTGCGAGGTTTTGACTGTGACGGGAACGACAGAGTTGAGGAAGTCGATGAACTTTTCGGCTTGATTTTTTTGCGAAAAGAAGAAATCGATGCCGTCTTTGGCTTCCTTGATGTTGAGCGTATCGCGATGAGCGCCGTGCTTCATGATCAGCTGTTCGAGGAAGAGGAAGGTGCGCTTGTGAAGGACCTTTTGGCGGACCTGGACGCAAGCACGCCAGACGTTGGCGGTGTATGACTTGGCGCATTCAGGACATTGCTGTGTGGCGACAATGTAGACGACCTCGAAGCTTTGCTGCAGCATGATGCCATCCTGAACCTCGTCCTGGATGGTGAGCTTGACCTTTATTCTTCGCGAGTGAGGTTCTGTCCACACAAAGCTGGCATCGACGATGCGGACTTTGTTCAGACCGCGCAACTTCTTGAGGCATAGAGCCAGGAGCTCGCGGGATTCGGGAGTGGCCACGACCCAGCTGGAGGGTGGCAGCAGCCATCTATTGCAGTCTCGGCAGAAGTTGATGGTGGCTTCGCGCTGGACGCCTTGAGAGATGTCGATGGTGAGCTTGACGCAGTCGTAGCAGAGCGCACCGGCAGAAGTCGTTCCGTCGATCGGGGCACCGCAGTTGCAGCAAAGAATACTACAGTAAACGCTTGTCAGTTGTCGTCGATCTGTGTTTTGTTCGTGGGCTTCAGACGCCCAATGCGGGGGGGTTGAAACTCACGTTGCGCCCACCCGATGGTCAACGGCCCCGATGGACACGGGGGCGTCATCTATATCCATGGACATGATGAACGACAGCAAAACGACTACAAATTTGTTTGAAGAAAGATAATACCAAAAGAATGGTAGGAAAGATGTGGTAGTTGAGTCGAGTCACAGCCAAAAATTTGCCCCGCTGCTTGATAAGCGGGCAGAAAAAAAAAAGAAATCTTATCGTAAATTGTGGGGTGGCCATTGTGACAGCGCCGAACCCTGCGGCGACGAGCAGTGACAATATGCATTTATCGAGTGTCGAAGAAACAATGATCATATGCTTAAGTGCTAATATTATATACAACATGTCATTTAGAAAATCTTGTTCAATACCCTCGTAACCCGTTCAGGTTGCTCATCCGTATCGTTAGTCTTCTTTGCCAGGGGTATTTGCTTAAACGTCCTCGTGTGCCTCTGCGTCGCAGCATCGCCATCAGCACCAGTCTCGGGCTCTCCATTGTCCGCCGCCTTGCGCTTCCTCGCCGCCGCCGACTTGGCAATCCCGTCCAGCACCTTGGCCTGTTCCACATTCCTCACAAACTCCTTATTTTCGCGCGCCGTCTTGCTAATCTCGGCGCGCATGCGGCTCGCGCGCTCCGCATTCTCCGACGCAATTTGTTCCGTGAGGTTGTGCCACTTGAACCCTTTGAGGTACATCAGGTTCCAGATGTCGTCACGGTAGTAGCTGCCCTTTTTGCCGCCGACTGTGCCGGCATTCAGCAGCGCGCAGACGGCTTTGGCGTCCTTTTTCCGCAGGAACTCGACCCACCCCTCGGTATAGGAGCGCTTCTTGTTGCCGCCGGCGCGGACGCGCCGCGCGTGCGCGGTAGGGTCCTCGGGGGCGAGAAAGATGCGGTTGATGGCGCCGTAGGGCTCGAGGAGGGAGCGCAGCTTGGCGGGCTTCATAAAGGGCGGTATGCGGGAGAGGTAGACGACGCCGGACCTTTGGATGGCTTTTTCGGTCGCGACGAGGTTCTTCTTGGTGAGGGTGCGGGAGATGTCCGGTAGGTCGCTCTGAATCTTGGGGAGCTTGGTCTTTTTCTTTTCAGGTCCCTTTTCCTCTACTGTCTTTGCTTCTGTTTCGGCAGCGTCATCTTCCTCGCCATCGCCGCCATCAGTGTCGCTCGCATCGTGGTCAGAGTCGCCGTCTTCCTCGGGGCTTAGCTTTCTGCGCTTTGTGCTTCGGCTTCCGCCCTTGCTGATTTCGTTTTCCGAATCATAGGTATCAATTTGATCATTGTCGCTTTCCGAAGCATCCAGAAAGTCGTTTGCGTTTGGTGCCATGGCTACGCATCAGTGGTGTGGTTGCGGTTATGCCGTCTTGCGATGGCTGTCACTTGGTAAAAAAGTTGCTGGCACTCTGAGCCGTTTATCGATATGCCAGTGCCGGGGTATTCCTTTAGCGGAGCATTGAGGGGTCGACCTTCCCATGTGAGCGACGTCGTAGAGGCGTCTAAGCTATCATAAGGAATAATAAATGATGTTCAAACATGTTCTTCTTTTTTGTTTTGCTCGTTTTTGTCACTGATCCTTTTGCTCTTTTTATCCTGCTTCTTGTTTTTTTCCCTATCCTTGTAACCGGCCTCTTCCGGCCACCCACTCTAGGCCTGCGTACCCTACAGCGCAGCACGATTATTTTCCAGAAATATTCTCGAACTACTCCGGGGACAAAAGCTTGTTGTAATTATCTATATGTTTCAGTGCACAGGAGACCTATTTTCGGTGTTTTGCTGGAGTTCATTTGCTTCACCGGATCTTCAGTCGAAGCAGCTATGACGTTAAGCGACGAGCTGTCAACGTGGGGCATATCTCCAACACTTGTGTGGCAACCTCCCCTCATCTACCTACAAACCACCACTGTGCCTGACAAATCCACGATCATACGCTCAAAATGTCTGTCGAAGTGATTAACACTATTTCGCCAACCACCGGTGAGGTCATCATCACCCGCAATGGCGCGTCTTCAACCGACCTAGACCTGCTGCCCAAGGTGGCGACTGAGGCGTTCCAAAGCTTCCGCAAGACCACCCTCAAGGAGCGACAGGAGATTGTTAAGAAGTTCCTCCAGGGTCTCGCTGATCGTGAGGCGGAGCTCGCCGAAGAGCTTACTGTGCAAATGGGCCGTCCAATTGCGTTTACCGGAAAGGAGATTACGACTGCCGTGAAGAGGGGTGAATATCTTCTCAAAATCAGTGGCGAAGCCCTACAAGATACCGATGGCGAGGCCGAGAAGGGCTTCAAGCGATTCATTCGCAAGGTCCCGGTTGGGCCTGTACTAGTCATCTTTGCATGGAATGTAAGTTTATTCGTGTACTTGATCTAGTCGCCAATGTTGGCAACGGACGTTGTGCTAAAGTGAGAGGGCCGTGAGTATTAACATTTGTCACAGTACCCCTACTTGATCCTTGTCAACTCTCTCGTGCCTGCCATATTGGCAGGCAACAGCGTCATTCTCAAGCCGTCTCCTCAGACTCCCACCATTGTAGAGCGAGTATCCGAGATTTTTGCTGCCGCAGGCTTGCCGCAGGGCGTCCTCCAGTACTTCCACTGTGGCTCGCCGAGTACCATGGAAACGATTGTGCGCGACCCTAGGATCGAGCTTGTGTGCTTCACAGGCTCTGTTGCCGGCGGACTCTCCGTGCAAAAGGCGGCCGCCGACCGCATCGTCAACATTGGTTTGGAGCTTGGTGGCAAGGACCCTGCCTATGTACGCAGTGATGTGGACATTGATTGGGCCGCTGAAGAGATTGTTGATGGCTCTATATTCAACTCGGGCCAGAGCTGCTGCTCTCTCGAGCGTGTGTACGTAGACGAGAGCATTCATGATGCTTTTGTCGAGGCTGTGCAAAAAGTGCTCAAGGGCTACAAGCTGGGTGACCCCTTTGACAAGTCCACACACGTCGGTCCCGTCATCTCGAGCCGATCCAAGGATGCTATCGAGGGCCATATCAAGGATGCCGTCTCCAAAGGCGCCAAGGACGCCACGCCTGCCAATGAGACGTTTGATAGCCTGCCAGCCAAGGGCAACTTTGTCAAGCCGACTCTGCTGACCGGCGTGGACCACAGCATGGCTGTCATGACTGAGGAGACTTTTGGACCTGTGATCCCTGTGATGAAGGTCAAGAGCGACGCCGAGGCCATCAAGCTGATGAACGACAGCGAGTTTGGTCTCACCGCTAGTATCTGGACCAAGGACACTGACAAAGGCTACGAGCTAGCCGAGGACGTCGAGGCGGGCACCGTATTCGTCAACCGGTGTGACTACCCTAGCCCGGTAAGTGAGACATGTTCCGGGATCGCGGTCGCGCGGCGATGAAGCGAGCTCGTTTTTTTTACTGTGATGAGGTGAACCAAGCTGACAAATATCCGTGGTGCAGGACCTTGCGTGGACCGGGTGGAAAAACTCTGGCCGCGGCCAAACGTTAAGCAAGTTTGGTTTTGATGCGTTTGTCAAGCTCAAGAGCTTTCACCTGAAGGATTACCCGAAATGAGGATAATTCGACTGAGACACTTTTATCTGAAATGATTGGGTTCGACGGGGGCCAAATTACGTACAGATTAGTGAACAAGGATTTGCAATGCCATCTCCGAATCTTTACGTTTTTGCTGGAATGATTCGGAAAATTTTCCCCCGAAAAAAAAAAAAAAAACAGCCCGACTGTGATGAAATCGTTTTCGCCTAAACCAAGGTCAGTGAAGCAAGGATAGCAAGCGCTCGCGTGACTATGGCTATATGGCTTCATCCGCGCCATTCCCAGTCCTGGTCGAGTCGAGACTATCTCTGCTGTGGCATGCCACGATCTGCACCACTACAAATTGCACTGCAACGCACTGAATGAAACTCTGTGAAAGATGCGCTGGCTGGCTTTACGCTATTCAAAACGTCCTTTTTGTTTTTCTGATGTACGAAGCCTAGTATACGCTGGGACGCAATCTGCCCTATCTTTGATCGCATCATTCGGCACAGCTACCCAGACCAGAATGGCAGGAGCAAGTATATAATCAGTGGATTAACCTGTCTTTGTGAAAATGCATGTACCATTGATGTCTAGTCAAAATTTGCGGCTCTTGAGCCACAAGTAACCCTCCATTTGATTGTTGGTCAGATCTGCCAGCGTCTTACCTACCTCGACGCCATACAGCTCGTTCCAGCTCTTGAACTTGGCCTCCAGATCCAGGCCCTTGGCACTCTTGGTCCTGTCAATCCTCGTCGACGCCCATAGATCCTTCACAAAAGGGCGACCAGGTGGCACAATGATGTCGGTCGATTGCGTCTCCCACTGCTGCAGGATCTGCGCCGGGTCCATGCCAATTGTCCTGGCCAATCTCTGCACCGTGTCGCCTTGGAGTAAATCATCTGCATCGACGACGATTGGATAGCACTTGCTGCCCAGCAACATGTCCGTGCTGGCGGCAATTGCAGAAGCCGACGATGATGCCGCAGCGGCCGTGTACCAATCAAACAGAGCCCTTGTGAGCTGTACGCCCACCGAGCAGGGGACGAGGAGGCTACGGCGCAGCACGGCCGCTGGCGGATGACCCTTGGCGCGATAGTATGAGTCCACGACGAGTGCCGGGTGGCGAATGAGAAACAGGGGTACAAACGACAGAAGCGTCTCGTCCGACAGCAAAGTCGGGTTGGTGCGCGATGCGGGCGAGAGCGAGGTCTCGAGCTCGACGCCGACCGTCGAGGGGCACGCGTCGCTCTGCAACCCGGCAAAGAAGAGTGACGGATTCATCAACTCGACAATGTGGCTCTTTGTGAAGAAAGCCAGACCCTGTCGAAAAAGTCTTCTGTATCAACAATCGGCGCCGCCTGACTCGAGAACTGGGGGGGGGGACTTACATTCTCGTGGGCATTGTCGCGCGCCGCCAGCAGCTCCTTGTGCCCAACGCGCATCATCTCCAGATACGTCTTGAATGACTCTGTGGGAAACTCCGTATCGCAGCTGCTCAAATTCAACTGTATGTATTGATAAGCATCATGGAGGTAGTAGCCCTTCTCCTTCCAGCCGGTCTGCTCGGATAGTAGCCTGACGAGCAGGTTGGACAGGGTCCGGGGGGAGGCGAAGAAGAAGACATCGGCAGGGCGTGAGCAGGTCATCGTTGGCAGTAAATGAAGAGACTTGGGCTTCTTTTCATATACCGCTATATTTGCCTGGCGATGGCTCGAAAAAGAAAGGAATAGCGGTGTCACTGGCGTAAATACTAGTAGACGGCGATGCTGTAGCGCGGTATCCGTATGCGTACACGACGTTAAGATGCAGCTGGCTGGGATCCTGCGCAGCTACTCATGAGACACAGAAACAACCCCGCAATCGTGGTTCGACAAGACCGCAATACCTGTTTCTACTGCGTCTGAGTAAATAGTTGAGCCATATCTTGCACACTTGTTACACGTCGTGCAAACTTGGCGTAAAAGTATTGATTCCCCTTTCCAAAGATGCCGCTTCAACTTTGACTGGCTGTTCCATGCCCGCAGCCGATGACCCGATTTATCAGCCACCTGTTTGGAAAACGTCGGGGCCGACGTCCCCTCGTCCCAGTGCCAGAAGAATCCAGTTTGCAGACAATTGACACGGTAGTAACATGGAAGCAGTGAGAGTGAGCACTGTGGTCAGACGTGTCGACGAGGCTGTTTCGTATCACATCACCAAGCAAGATACCTCAGCATCTTCCCTTCAGCACCGTCTGTTCCGCCCCTCGTATGGGTCAATCTCGTCCCGAATCAAGATGATTTGTATTTCTTTGGTAAATTTGTCATCTTTTGAAAAAAGGCTCAAGAAAGCCGGCACAAGTCGGATGTCTGACGTTGGGGCCGTCTCCATCAGATGTCATGTTTGTGATGAACATGCACTGTGGCAGCGCATTTGCGGCCAGATCTCTGTGCAACTCGGAGCGCCCCATGTCTGTGGGGGACATGTCATGTTCTTGGCACTCAAGACGACAAAACATGACAATGTGGTCAAAGGCTTTGCTTGGAACAGTGCTCCCAGTCCAGCATAACAAGCAAAGCTATGGAGTGCGAGTTGGCGAGTACAAGGGCGACCGGAAACGAAAATGCACTGGTAGAGAAAGAAAGGTACGCTGTATCAAGTCAACATGCGTTGGCACTAGAGCAGTCCAGTACACAGCTGTGCCTGTTTGAGGCAGTCGAGGGCCCATCATTGTCACACCTGCCACGGTTATGTCGCTTTGCTCTGCCATTATAGTCGCCATATGTTATTGCCGTACATGAGCTGAACCATCTCGGCTACCCGGCGGGCGTCGGCAGCTTCCACGCGAATCACATGGAACAAAGACGGATGTGGCTGTGATACGGGTGTGCATTTATTTGCCTTTTGCGACGGAGACGCTGAATCGACTATGACAAATCGCCTCTGTCGTTTGTCGTGTTTCTCCTTCTATTGCTTCTCTTGTTTTTTTTTTTTTTTTTTTTCTCATTTGCACAATTGTTTGGATTACACAATCGGTGGGTGATACAGAGATGAGGCTCCTGTGAAAAGAGGCGCCGGAATAGCCTAATGATGCATCGCCGGAGCGAGATTGCAACGTCCCAGACACCCGGGACGTGGTACGATGGTAGTGCGATAACCTCATACGGTGGCGTTGATAGTTGGCAAACCCCCCACCTTTCGTCTCTTTGTTTCAATCAACTAGTTACTGGCGCTAGAGTAAAAAAGGTTATGCCATTTGTTGTGTTGGTTGGCTTCGCTATGCAGGCCCATTTCAGCTGCTTTTGACCCTCTTACCTCTTTTTCTTCTTTTTCTTCTTCTTCTTCTTCTTCTTCTACTTCTACACTCGGCAAAAACCTCAAACAGTTGGCTCACGCAGCAGCTATTGCAACATTCGAAAAAGAGGTCCGTGACCCTCTTCTGTTTGATGATTGCTAGACAAATGGACAGCAACAACGCAAAAAGCGGGAGCCGTTTCCGCGATAGGCTGTGCTATCTGCAAAAGAAGTTTCCTGGCAGCCTGGGCACAGCCTGACAGGCGCCCGAATTTTTGCTTTTTTTAGTGGCTTGTTTGGTGAGTTTAATGTGGTAATCTCCGATTTATGATGCGACCGCCTGGTCGGGTCAAAGGAGGGGCGGGCGCGGACGCGGGCGCGCAGGCAGGTGAGCAGGTGAGCAGGGATGGTAAAAGGCAGGGATGTTACGGAGAAAAGTGTGATTTTTTCATCGTGCATGTGTTGATCAATGATTTTATCCATGCTTTATTTTTTCTTATTTTTTTTTCCCCAAGTTGTGTATTGGACACGCGACGTCGTTGTCAACTGGCGCTAGAGGGACAAGGCTATGCCATTTGTCTTGCACTACTCCAATATCCAACAACACCATCATCAGCTGCTCATTCTAGCAAGGCTGTTTTCTAAAGTGTCAGAGCTGAAAAAAGCCACGCTGTTCGGACAACTCTAAAAGTGCGGAAAGCGCGGAAAGCGCAGCTCAGCCGCTGTTCAGCTGGTGTGATGACTGCTGCAGCCGCAAGGGGTGTGAAAAATACACTGCCGATCCACCACCAGCACCACCACCACCACCACCAACATCATCACACTATGAACAGCTAGATGAGTCAGAAAGTGTATTTTAACACGATGTCAGTGGGCTTCGTAGGATCCTAATACCCTCCGCGAGCTAGCTGGAGAGGCATAGGCTAATCTTTTACAATTCACCATCAATACGTACGCTAATTCTATGCCTTTTAGACTATAGCACTATATTGGTCGTTTGGCTGCCTAGTGATTTTACTGTATCATAGTATTTTTTCTATCATTTTTACTCCTATTTCAAAGCTGTTATGGTCATGATAAATGTGTTGTGGTTGGTGTGTGGATTGGCCATGTTTTTTTTTTTTTTTTTTTTTTTCACACCCAGGGGAGCTGGTAAGCAGGCTGATGCAGCATTTGGGATGCGATTGAGACAAAAGGCGCGCCTGTCATGCACGACAGTGTGAGTCGAGCTATTCCGCCCTTTCTCAAGGGCACTTTCTGCGTCTTATATAGCCTCTTTCCGGATATGTTTCTTGACGCGTTACATGCGGGATGGATGGAAATGCTCCGCGGCAGGCTGGACACGAGCGACGCAAGGGAGACAGGAATGAGACCATTTTTACGTGCGTTGTCTGGTCATTGGCATGCAATCATGAGAGACGTGTGGCGGATATTGAATTCTAATTAGACGAAGCAATTAAAATGGCTTCAGTATGAAGAGCTGATGCGGAAGCCCTTTTCGCCAGATGTCTTGCGTACGATTGTCGGGGTCAATAATTGTGCATTCATAAACAGGCATAACTGAGGCTCACAGAGCATCCAGCTTGATAAATGCCACCTTTTTTCCCTTGCCCTGCTTCTTTTGCTCTGACAGTCAGCCCAAGACATTCCCTTTCGTTTCGTCTGGGCGAGAAACGTGGATGGCAGCCAACCGGTTCACTCCCATTCTATCTATCTATCTCTTTTTTTCTTTTTTTTCTTTTTTTTTTTCAATTAAAATCGCCAACTAGCGGAGAAGACTGCGTTCCAGTTTATACCGGTTTGCTGGAGACGCGCCGGCATGCTTCGGGGGTTTTTAGCTTGACAAGCTAGCCCAATCGTGGCTGGACCCACGACAAGGGGGGGAATGTTTGGGCGGTCGCAGGGACTTGGGCTACTCTTTTCGGGCTAGTCTTCCCGTACGTTTGGGTTCCCAGATGGGCGCTGGGTTTATTATCAATGATTGGAAATCCGGTTCTTGGTCGGCGCTAATGCACAGTTGCGGCGCGCGACAACTGTTGGACCTCTGCAGGGCGAGCTAATCAATTACATGCAGCAAGTTGGGGGAGGGGCATCGCCAGCGTCACATCGCGGTTGATTTCCTATAAATGATTTTCGCTGAATGGAATGCGCTTTCTGTACGGATTAGCCGAGAGCGTATTACACATTACACTGCTTCACGAGGTCACGAGGTCACGGCCGTGAGGATTTGCACGTGCTGCATGTGTCTTGAAGCGATGCTTGTGACTGCGGAATTCTCTAGAGGTACGACGGTATAAGCCATTGTGCGACGCCCGTCGGGGCATGAACCAACTGAATTTGAAATCAATGAAATAAATAATAAATAATCAAATAATCAATGAAAAATTCCCCTAGCGCCATCGTCGTGCCCAGCAGCTGAGACAGGTACCGTAGAGCCGGATGTGTGTGTGTAGAAGGCTGGGCTGACTGAGACAATTATTGGGCGCCTAATACCTCGCGAGCTACCGGACAAGCCCCCGAGCACTTATTGAGAGGCGACCGGCGAGAATATCAGTAAAGGACGCCACCACCGTAGTCAGCAGCGGTGACGGAGGGTCACCGATTTAGAAGGAAGTACACATGGAGCGATCTGAGCGAGGCCGGTGATCTGATGACATGTTTGTGTGTCTGTGTATGTCATGACACTGACGAGAAGTGGCACAAGACTAGGGAACCGAAGAGAGTGAGATATGGGAAAGGGTAAAAAAGAAAGAGATTTTTTATTGCAAATGTGATCGGCACAGACTCCCGACCCAGGAGACTGGTAGACACCACAAAACAAGCCTAATTGACGATCGTTGACTGTGACAGACACCGGGGGGAAAAGGGCCCATTAACCTGGCATCCCAACCAACAAGCCCCAACCCAGCAGCCAAAAAAACGCTGTTAATTAGACACCTTCAGCTGTGGCAGGTCGGGCCCTGGGCGATTGGCCTGGCCGCGACCCGGGAAACCGGACAGCGTCCGAGTGATCCCCCAGTCTCTTTTGTTCTTTTTCTTACTTGCAGCCTGCAAAAAAAGATGAGCGCACAGACTTTGTCTGAATGATGATGCCTCTTTTCAACAAGTGCAAGTAAGGGTTTTTGGTGTTGCAGCCAATGGCCCCCGGGGGGGGGGGGGCGTGTGATGATGGGCGGGGGAATTTTTGTTTCTTGTCCCAGCTGTCTGGGTTTTGGCGACATGTTTCTCGTCGTCACGTTGAAAGAGTAAAAAATGCGAAACAAGTATCCGTATCCGTAAGATGATATGAAATAATTCCGTACACGAACTTGACCACAAGGGAGGGGTTTAAAACCCAGAAGCGGAAAATCCTCATACACACCCCCTTGACCCTTGTCCAACCAACCCGGCCAACCGGCCGGTTGAGTCGCCCCCATTTCTCAGTTCGCCCTTTTTTTTTTTAACCCTTTCTTTCTTGTCTTTGCCCATGGTGATACGCAAGGAGCACCAAGGGGGTGCTGCGGCGGGCGGAGACAATATTTAATATTCTTCACTTTGTATCTTTGTATCTTGTATCTGGTAGCTTGTGCTGCAGAAGAAACTTTTCTTGAGCAAGCACCACGTTTGATTATATATTACTTTGATATCCTCTTCCTTTTGCTAGAGTGGCTCTCGTTGTTTACTGTCGCTGTATCAACAAGTCTGTCACTCACTCACTCACTCACTCACTCACTCGCTCACAACGCTCTTTCAGAGAATATCGAAGCAAGGCTGTGCTTCGTTTTCTCCAGTCCACTCACTTTTCAACTGCATCTCTCTCACATTCGTTTCCTCCCCGCATCATCTTTTTCGCCATCCGTCATCGTCATTCTTTTTTTTTTTTTTTTTTTTTTCTCCAAACCTGTCATTCAGCTACTCCATACCAACGTGAGGCGCTCCGATCCTCCCTCGTCTGTTTCAAGAACCAACCACAACGCCTACGCGGCCCGATCAACATCTTCGGCCCAACAAGCAGCCAAAGTCCCTTTTTTGCCCTTGCGCCCAACCAAGCCTTTCGTCATTCGCTCCATCTCGACATCATCCATCGCCGTTCTTTTTCTTGCCTTTTTGCTCTTCACAGTCATCACCCGACGACATCTCACCTATACGCGTCCGATCCGCCGCCCACCGCGCTTGTTCCATAACATCTCACCATTGGAATTCAACCCACTCCCTCACAGCGACTTGCCCGGGTCACATTGTCTCTCTTTTTACTCTCCGGCCGTCCTGTACTCTTTTTGTACCCCATTCACTACTACCGCTTTTTCCCCCTTCCTAAAAAGATTCTTCCATCCTTGACAAGGCAGCACTACATTTATTACTGCTTCCCTCTTGGAACACAAACACCCGGTCAACGCTCGCATTCACGCACCAGTGACCACCGGCCTTGTTCAACCGCACCGACGCCCCGAGTCGCAAACACATACGCACGAACCAAGTCACTGCCACGTTTTTCCCGTTCACTGTCATTCCTCACCTTTGACCTCATTTAACCCTATCCGTCTTTTTGTTGCTCGACTACCTCTTCAAAAAAAAAAAGTCTTTCAAAAAAACTTCCTCACACTACCGACTTCGTCTGCCCTTCACATCTTCTACAACCTCAAATGTCATCTGGGTACGCCGCCGAAATGCAGGTCCGCGATAATGTACGAATGATTTGCACACGCATGCAAACGCTGCTTAACCGCCGCTCCAAGCAGAAGCGCACTCTAGAAATCGTACGTTTTCATCTTTCTCTTCCACTCCCATCAACACCTCCACCACCACAACCACCATCATTATCGTCATTATCCATCATCATCATCATCAGCTCTTGCTAACATCGCTCTCAACAGTCTGCCCCTTTCGACCTCAAGCTCGAGCCCGTCTCTCTCCCCGGTGTCTCCCAGGACGAGCTCGCCATCCTCCGCGAAAAGGCCACCGCCAGCCGCGTCGGCATCACAGAATACATTCCCCGCTCATCCTCCTCTATGACCTCGTGGGAGAATCGCTCCCAGACCTTTGTCTACAACCGCAGCAATACGCCCCCTCACGCCCACGCCCGTCGACCTGTCTGGTAGCGACGCGGCAGGTTCCAACGCTATGCCTTGACGACGGCGAAGGAGGATTTTTTTTTAAACACACACACACACACACAACTCGTCTACTACGATTTCATTGTTCTTCCTTATGTCTTTTTTTCGGTACATTGCTCGGCGTCGGATATCTTTGCCTCACCTGGACTTTGCGTAAGGGGGTTCTACACTATTAATACTGTTTGGAAAAGCTGGGGAATTGCTTGGGCCTCTCATCTCTGTTGGATATCTGTTTGCTGGCCTGTTTGACTATCGCGAGGTTCTCTTTTTTGGTGTATTGTTTGCTTCTACATCTACTTGGTGCGGACCGGTGTTTGTCGGCGTGGTTTAATTCATAATGTCCCTGAGCAGTCGCGACACGGACAAAGCAAAACCTCCACCTGGTGTGGATTTTGCCCTCTACTCTTTGAGCGAATACAAATTATTCAGAGTTACTCACACAACAAGACTACAACTAGCTTTCCTACATCTTGGTGACATGTGCTCATGGTCCCCTCTCTTTCCCTCGGCGCGTACCTCACAACAGCCATTCATCGTACACATCCAGCTTTTCCCTCCGCACCCCCTCCATCTCACCCTTGACGTTGAGCAGTTTCACCTTGGCGCCCTTCTCCCTACTCCATTGCGCCAGAAACTCGTCTACTCTTTGCTTCGTCGCCTCGTCGTCCTTCATCAGCAGCGCGGCCGCGTCAAACCCGCCCGCACCGGGGACCACGCCGCCGTAGACGCCCTCCACTCGCGACACCGCATCCAGCAGCTCCGTCTGCGCCGCCGGTTCAATCGGCACGTCGCTCTGCTGTCCCATTTCGCGAACCAGCTCGCGGACGCCCTCCACCCGCTGCGCCAGATCCGCCAGCCCGCCGCCGCCGCCGCCGCCGCCGTCGCGCAGGCTCTCCGCCAACGCGTCGTTGCGCTCCTGCAGCGCATCCCACAGCTGCGCGGACCGCTCTGCGTCTTGTGCCTTCCACGCCAGCACCTTTTTCACCATGCTGACCGTCTGGCTGCCGCAGTCGACGTCGCACATGCGCAGCGCCACGCCCGGCGGCATGCTTCCGCCACCGCCGCCGCTCGCCACCTCGACGTCCCACGCCGCGCCATCGACGACCTCGACGAGCCGCGCCGCAAAGCCCGGCGCGCCCGCCTCCGGTATGCCCTGAAGGATGCTGGGCGAAAACCGCCGGTATGTGCAGGAGCCATACACGGCGGCGGCGACGTCGAACCCGGATCCGACTTTGCCCTGCGCGGCGCAGTGCGCGGCTTGCGCGAGATTGTGCAGTGTCCGCCGGCCCTCGTCCGACGCCACGTCAAAACCGCGCGCCCCCGTCCCCGCCGCGGGCATGTAGTGCGTGAGCAGAGCGGCCGTCAGCGCCGTGACGAGCGCGGCCGAGGAGCCGAGCCCGGTCTTGTGTGCGTCCTTGAGCGTCACGTCAAACTTGGCGAAGCGGCCGTGCGTATCGCCGGCGGCGGGGGGCTGCGAATAGTAGGCGTTGTCGGCGAGGATGATGAGCCGGCTGGAGGTGGGGGCGTGGCCGTCGCCGGCTACCGTGTGGGCGTACGTCAGGGCGTAGCTCAGCGTTGTCTCGACAAACGGGTTTGCCCGTAGTTGGTCGCCCCTGCTTTGCTAGTCAGTAAGCCTGTATGGTATTATATAACATGTTTGACGAGCGCCGTGTGTCCCACAGCATCACGATGAGCTGAAGCGCAGCGCTCGTCGCTTCTCTCCCCCAAGGCGCACCTACACTTGCAATTGCGTCACCTTGATGCCGCCGCCTTCGGGCGCGAGGTGGTAGCCGTACCGCCAGTGCGCCTCCAGGAACTGCGGGCTGTCCACCGCAATCTCGTTGAGCTGCACGCCGGCGCGCGGGTGCACCTGGCTGGCGACGACGTTGATCCGCGCATCGAGGCCAAACACCAAGCCCGTGTACTTGCGGTCCAGAACGAGGTAGCCGCCCGCCAGGAGCACCTTGCCGGGCGCAGAGATTGCCACGGTTGGATGCGCCGCCGTCGACATTTTATGTCTGCCTCCCTCTCGCTTCTGTAGAGGTTGGTGCAGTTTGTTGGAGGGGTACCGGATGAGAGGGGCAGAATAGGAGGGGGGCCCTGGAAGCTTTCACGATGACGGCGCCGGATGCGGTTGCAAGGGTGGCGAAGAGGCGATCAAGGTTGCGATCTACAGATGGTGCATGAGGTTGGCCAAGTTGGCCAAGTTGGCTTCGTGATTGGATGTTGAGAGTATCACAGACATGCCAGCATTACAAAGATGGGCAAACTCGCAGCTGGATGGAAGTGGGAGCGGTGTCAGGGTGGGGCAAGACTCAAGATCAAGCGGACATACCAAATTGAGTAACGCTTCATATCACCTAGCAGCGGCGCCGGCTCGCGCCGTCAAAATCATGACTCTAATGCAGTCATCGCAATCATGATATAATAGATCACCATATGCTTGTTGTCTGCTTCTGCACCCAGTCACAGTCCAAACGAATCGCAAGATTTATGAGCGTTACAGTGCTTCTGCATTACTATGTAGTGGTACAAGCAATCTATTGAAACCAAAGCGCCTCGCTCATGATTCCAATGCTGCCGTCAAATGTTTTTGGCCTTTTTTCATGCCGAGTGGAGATGGTCTATAGGTGGGAAACTTTTATAACCCAATGATAGCAAATGCCAACACCGTTCCCCGTGAACCGCGTTCCCGTTTCATACCAGGCCGTCAAATCCCTTGGCCAAAACCCAGATTTTGCACTTCAAAATAAAACGACAACAAACGAAAAGTCCAAAAACGCCATGCCGTTGTAATCAATATTAAAATAATGAACCGCTCAGGTCTTGTTGCCGGGCCTCCGATCTTCTTGACAACACCCCTATTCCACAACTCTGCATGCCAACACTATGGGGTATCAATCACAGAGGCTTCTATAAAACCCAAGTAGACATAAGGAATATGCGCAAAAAAGAAAAACAAACAGACTTCTCCGGTCTGCCCATGCAACCAAAATTTTTAATGAACCGCCTTAAAATAAAGCTTATAGCTGAGCCTGTTCCTGGCCGCCACCCAGTAGCTCCAGCACCTTGTTGACAACAGCGCTGGGGTAGCCGCGGGTAAGCATCTCGCCGACGACAGAATTGGCTTCGTCACGCTGCTCCATGGCGAGGAATGCCCGCGTCATGGACTCGTACGTGCTAGGCTCTCGCTTCTCTCGGGGCACAGCATCATAAATGGCCTGAGCCTTGGAGAGATTCTTCTCCGCAGCCCAGCCGTGAATCAAAGTATTGGCGATGTAGGGTGTGAGCTCAACCCGACGCTGGCGCATCTGGGCAAGCAGAGGCTCCGTATCGGCCACATTGTGGTTGGCAACCATTCCTTCGAACATGGCCTGATAGAGGCTGGCGTTGGCGGGTACAGACCTCTTCTCGGCGACAGAGTCAAAGATCTTGCGAGCGCCGTCCAGATCATGCAGAGCACAACCCTTGGCGTGGATAAGCGAGGCATAGTGAACAGATTCGGGCTGCTGGCCAGCAGCAGTCATCTGTTCCATGACCTCCTCAGCAGCAGCCAGGTTAACGGGCTCGAGGGTGGCGTGCGTATCGATCAGCAGCTTGTAAGTGTGCGAAGTGGGAGCAATACTCTTGGCCTTCATGCGCTCGTAGTAAGCGAGAACCTTGGCCTTGTCTCTCTTGGTAGTGAGGAAAAACTGCATCATGCTGTTGTAGGGAGCAGGGCGAGCCTTGTAGTTGGGCATCGACTCCATTTCGTCAAAGAGCTCCTCCGCAAACTTCTCGTCGCTGACACGGCACAGAGCGTTGACAATGGTACCATAGGTGACAGACGTAGGCTTGATACCAAGAGCGCGCATCTCAGCAAAATAAAACAGACAGTCGTCGATGCGGCGAGCCTTGCCGAGCTTGCCAATCAGAGCATTGTACAAGAACGAGCTAGGCTCAACACCCTCGGCCTTGGCGCGATGGAAAATGCGAACCGCTTCAGAGGCCTCGTCAAAAGTCTTGGTGGAATCCTTGAGCGTAGTGATGTACAGACCAAAGGTGTTGGCAGAGGGGGAGGCGCCCATTTCCAGCAGCTCCTGGTGGTACTGCTCAGCACGGCCACGGTTGCCAACAGTCAGGCACGCGCCGACCATGGCATCCAGAATAGAGGACCAGCCGTAGCGAACGACAGCATACTGAGGGAGCAGAGGAACATCAGTGCGGGCCATGCCAAGAATGTCATGACAGAGATCCATCTTGCCCTCTCTAGCAGCAGCCGAAATCAGCTTGGCGTAGGTAATGTATCGGGGATGGCGGCCAGCACGGCGCATGTTGCGAAAGCGGTTCAGTGCGTCACTCAGGCGTGGACCTTTGCGACCGTGACTGCCCTCTAAATCGTCGGCGATGAGAGACGAGCCCTTGAAGTCGGTGTTGTGGGCATAAGGGTCGAAGCTGTCCTCAAAAGACGAGACCGAGGGCGTGGACGTGAAAGGAGATGCGCTCATGGCCTGTTGAGGAGCACTTGAAGCGTGCGAGGCCAGCTCACGAGGATCGGAAATGCCACGGCTCTCCATGTAGCGAGCGATGAAGTCAACACCTTCCTCAACCTCCTCGGCAAGCTCAGTGCGCGCCTCAGATTCGGAGGTACAGATTCTCTGGAACATCATTTCAGATTGAGCGAGACCCTCGGCAACCTGACCGGAACCAATCAAGGCGACGGCGTACATGGTGGCAGGTTCGATGAACGCGGAAGTAACACGCATCTCTGGGTCACTGAGCACATGCCAGTACTTGGTGGCAGAAGCAACATCGCCTTCACGAACGCTCATGGCGAGCATGGCCATGGAAGGCGTCTGGAGGACGTCGAGAGGGCCAGTGATGCCGTTGTAGGCCTCCCTTGCAGTGGCCACGTCATTTTTGTCGGCGGCTTCGATGGCAACACGAGCCAGGGCTTGAGGACGGACCTGGGCCTCGATAGATTGAGCCCAGTACAGCGCCTCGTCGAGAATACCGCGAGAGATGAAACCCTTGACGAATCCAGTGCTGATCAGAGCATCCTTGATATCGGCAACCCTGACACCATACTCGTCTACAATCTTCTTGAAAAACTTCATGGCACCCTCAATCTTGTCCGAAATGACGTAAGCGTTGATGACGGAAGCGTAGACTTGTGCGTCCATGCGGTCGTTCATGGCGAGAGTGCCAGCGTCGTTGGCAACAGCAAGGCTGCGATACTCATTGTAACACTCGACAGCACTAATGAGATCGCCAGCTGTGGCATAAGCAGTGATCATGGTGGGAAAAACTTCGGCGTGAGGGATGGTGCGGGTATCCTCCATATGAGCAAAGAGACGAAGCATATCCGAGACACGGCCAGCCGCAGCGCAAGCAGAGATGAGCTTTGAGTAGGTGTTTGAGGAGAAGTTGGCAGTTCCGGCGTCATTAGAGGTATCGAACAGCTTGATGGCGAGGTCGAGTCTATCGTCCTCACAAAGGATAGCATGCTCAAACTCGTGAGAAGCAAGCATGAACTTGCCAGGCTCTTCCATTCCGCCGAATCGCAGACGCTTCTCCTCCAGGACAGCCTTCATGGTGGCAACTTCGAGGCATCGGGAGGCCAGCAAGCTAACGAGAATGTCGAATGTCTGACTGTCAGGAGGGACACGGCGGCGGAGCATATCGGCATAGACATCGAGAGCCTTAGAGACAACTTCAGTCTTCTTGGCGGGAATGTGAATAGCTGCAAGCAATAGAGCATTGTACGCGCCTGCGATGGGCTTGACGCCGGTGGCCAACATGGCCTCGAAGACGGCAGGAATCTCAGCATAACGACAGGCGGAGGAGAGCTTGAGCAGGTGGTCGGAGTATGACTGGGACTGGGGGTCGACGGGAGTGGCGGCGCGAGAATTGCGAGCGGGCGTGGCGGCGCGCGAGTGCACAGAGGCAACTTGGTCATCGTCACGAGATAGACGGGCTTCAATCTCTCGCTCAAGAGCAGCGTCAATGTGCGCGAGGGCAGCAGCTTCCTCGGGGGTCATGGGCCGGGCAATAGTCTCTGCCTGTGCGTTGGCATCCTGCTCGCTAGCTTGGACGAGGGCATCTTGGCTGGTAAGGACGGAGTCGGCGTCGGGCTTCCACTCGAGGAGCTTGGGAAACTCGTACTGTTCCCAGTCTTCGTTGTCGACTTGACCAGCGGCCTCCTTCTTCTTCAGGGCCTCGAAGTAGGCATCGAGACCGCCATGGTTAAAGGCGAGGCGGTGGTCGGCGAGACTGGCGGTTGTGCGTTCGCTGTGGAAAGCCGAAGTGAGCTGAAAGGTGGCAAAACGGCCCTGTCGGTTGGCGTGCCTCCGCGCAAAGACGGGGCGGTTCTGGCTATTTAGAACATGGGGATGAGTGGCGGCTACGACGGACTGCGCGTAACCGTGAGAGGTGATGGACTTTGCGAATTGGGATCCTTGGCGGATGAAATTCGTGTAGAGGTTGGAGTAGATGGGCATTTAGAAGGAGCAATGGAAAAGAGAGGGCTGCGTCGTGTTAGTGAGAGCGTTGCGCCAATGGCTAAAGGTCTGGACGTTGTGCGCGCAGAACTTTTGTGGCGGAGTGACTCACTAGGTGGGTGGCTAAATGCGATTGCAGGTTCATTTGACAGCGATGCAAGCCGTCAAACAAACGCGCGATATAGAAAAGGGTAAAATTGTGGTGGTTTGGTAATTAAATAAAGAACAAATGAAGGAATTGAACGAAAACGAAAAGTGTTTGCGTTCAATTACTGACTGCAACCCCTGAATTCAGAAAGGAATGTATGGGCCAGCGCACACGATGGTAGGATGTGGTGTTTATGGTGTTGAAAAAAAAAAAGTTGAAGTTCGGAGTGGAATGTGGCCTGGGAACGGGGGGTAGATGAATGCTCAGGCATCCAAGGGGCAGGACTGGGGTCTAGGTACAGTGAATGACAGCAGGTTATAGTGCCGTGGGAGCGTGAAAAGTGCGCTGCAAAGGCCAGCAATTCGCTAACAGGGCCAGGCAAGTGCGCTAGAGTTGACCATATGCGGGGATAAAAAGGCCTAAATGCCGCGAGAATATTCGTAGGGCGCTGAACGGCCACACGGCTTACCGTGCGGAGATGCAAATAATGAGTGGACACCTTGCTAGAATGACTGGCAGTGACCAGGGAGTCAGGGACTGAAGGACCACTGTGGCATTGACTGACCAGTGAGCTGCACATGCACCAGGGTGGACTCGGGAGCGTTAGGGTGTGCTTATGGGGCATTACGGAATGACTCTTTGCACCGCCCCACAAGGACTGGATGGCAAGCAAATAATTGGAGGGGGCAAGGATCGCCTTGCCAAAGACGATGATAAGCAATGATAGTTGTCTCTTGTCGCAGAGCCTTCTTTTTATACTAGATGCCTATTATCTTAATTATCTGCTCTATTACTTATAGTGGGCGACTTACTGGCATAGCCGACAAGCAATGAGCACTGGCCTGCTGCCCGCCTGCTCCGCTGAACCCGCTGTAGATGCCCCTCTGCCCCTCCACATCTAGCTGTCACAGGAAAAAATAGAACATTCTGGCGCCGCTGACCCAGGTAACAGGAGCCCACGGTTACAAATGCTCTGATGCCGGATCATCTGGCTATAAAATGAGTGGCGTCGACAGAGACTGAATATTGTTTGCCCAGAATCGTTACTGTATAATCTGTAGCCTGATGAAGATGGTGTAGGCATTTGTTGTTGCGACACTGCCTAGCCGACTCACCGCATGTGAAGAAACACATCACGCGCGAGCTGTGGCTGCCAGCTGCCACTCCCAAGGCTCCCAAGGCTCCCAAGGCTTCCAACGCACGTCATCTCGACTCTTTTCACACACAAGTAAAAATTTAGGTAGGCTCTGTGGGGTGGCGTGGAAGAAGCCGGAAACCACTGGCCGCTCCCACATCCTTGGTTTAGCCCCAGCGGACAGAGCTCTGAAGCAATAGATAGGCTCCTCTGCCAGACATGACGAGCACAAATTTCAGCGAGGAAAAGACACCAAGGTCAAGGGGCACGATCCACACGGGAGCTCCAGCCTTTATTAACGAAATGAGCATTGTAAATAACATATCCACCGTTATTCATTGGTTTTACCTTGATACCCGTCCCGGACCATCAATATATTGCACGGCCTAGATCCGCTCTCCTGACAAGAAGAGTGGCGACTCGGGCGGGTGTCTCGCACATTTATTCCATTGCTTGCTCATAATAAAAGATCTATTTACCAGTAGGCACCGCAAAAAAAAGAATAAAATGACAGAAAGCAAGAAAGAAAAAGACCAGCGGCTATCGCATTGATCGCACTCCCACTACCAGTGTCTGATGTGTACTTTGCCACGTCTCCTTACATCACACTGCCACTCAACCCAAAAGAAAAGAAAAGAAAAGAAACAAGATGAGAGACGTAATAAATAGTGAAACAGCTGCGCAAGCTTCGTCTGTCGTCAACGTCAACACCCATTTTTAGCGGGCTCCTCTAATACCCGCCACGCTACGCTGCAAGCTTCGCACCGTCACATGGCTGCGCCCACGAAAAAGTCCCGTCACAGGCCTTCAGGCTTCAGGCCTCATCAGGCCCTCTCGGATGCTGCGGAGCGGAGCGGCACAGACGGCTTGGCCTTGCAACGCAACCCTCGACGGCGCAATCCTACCAGTATTACCCGCACAGTTGGGTCCTGCTATCCGTTCCTAAACTTTGTTCCTACTCCGTACCTCGCCAACCTTTACTTGTTTCTCCTTACACCTTCTCGGCCAGCTAAGCTTGTCCGGGCCCGAACCGATTTCACATCGTTTGCCTCAATCCTCCGATCGCTCACTCCCTTGATCGCGTTCTGTCTTGCTCCCCCTATGTTGCCACAGCTAGGCTTTTTTTGATCTGTGGAATGCTCGCTCTCGAATGCGCACATGGTATTGATCAAGAGTGAGACTCATAGTCGCGCAGATCGTCGTCTTGAATGTTCGTCTTGTATGACGATGCCGTCCAGCTACCAGAGTACCCACCAAAATACCGCCCATCAACTCACTCAGTCACACGAACCGGCAATCAAGCTTGTTCGGCGAAAATGTCGTATCGTAGCTACTTAGTAATTTATTGGTATCTAGATGTAATTCACTCATTAGACCGTTGTGGCAAAGTTCTCATTGTGGCTGGTGCGAGTTATCTTATCCATCTTATCGCCGGACAGGACCCAGAAAAAAGTGTCAAAATCTATCACTGCCCGCGCAGTCCCTGCAGCCACAGACATTGATACCAACGACCCACCGCGCTCTGTCGCGATTACTTCTGGAGAATCATGGCTGACGATGGCATGCTGTTGAATTTTGAACTTGGAACCGGGCCCATCAAGCCCCAAGTCAAATTTAAAGGCGGGCGCTGGCGAGACAGAAAACAGGCCGAACGAGGCGCTCGAGGTCCCGGTCCAGACGGCGGCCCGCCCTCGCGACCCCCCAGAGACCGCCTCGATGAGCCCAATCGACCTTTTAAACGCCGCAGAGCCGACACAGATGACAATTTCGGCGACGACTACCGACCAAGAACCCGACCTAGCCACATCAAAATCGACCACGGTGGCGCGGGGAGCAGGCCGCCGCCTTTTGACAACCGCCGACATGGGCACGGCGCCGGCGGCAAGAGCACAAAGCAGGTCGTCTCCAGTCTCTTCAGCTTTAACCCCGAGCAGAAAACAGTCTTTGAGGACGAGGAATGGACGGCCCCGACGCCTACCAATGCGCCGCTCGCCGACGTGGCCAACTTTGGTACTCTCACAATCTCTTCCCGCTTGGTCGAGGAGCTTGGCAAGATGAACCTGGAGCGGCCAACTGCCATTCAGCAGAAAGTCATCCCTCACATGCTTTCCAGCAGCGCCGACGCATTTGTGCAGGCCGAGACAGGTTCCGGTAAAACATTTTCATACCTCTTGCCAATTCTTCACCGTGTGCTGCAGCTCAGCGCGCAAAATGACGGCAAGCAGATTCACCGCGACTCTGGCATCTTTGCCATATTTGTAGCACCGACCCGAGAGCTGGCCAAGCAGACACATACAGTTCTCGACCAGCTCATCCGACCTTTTCCCTGGCTCGTCTCCACGGCCATTACTGGTGGCGAGTCCAAAAAGGCAGAAAAGGCACGCATCCGCAAGGGCATCAACTTTCTGGTCGCCACCCCGGGTAGATTGGCAGATCATATCGACAATACAAAGGCTTTGAACCTGGGCACGGTTCGATGGCTCATTCTCGACGAAGGCGATCGGCTGATGGATCTTGGATTCGAGGACGATCTGCAAAAGGTTATTGACGCTCTCCGCGAGATTGACATAGCCGACGAGACGACCAACGGTACACCGCTGACAGCGCTTCCTGACCGTCGCGTGACTATTCTGTGCTCAGCTACCATGAAGATGAATGTGCAAAAACTGGGCGAGTTAAGTTTGGCAGATGCTGTCTTCCTGTCCGCCGAAAAGGGCGAAATGACAGCCGACGAAAACATTGAACACAAGGCACCTGCGCAGCTTCACCAAACACACATCATTGTACCGGCAAAGCTTCGCTTGGTTACGCTTGTTTGCTATCTAAAGTCCATCTTCTCTCGCAAAGGACATACCATGAAGGTCATCATCTTCATGTCCTGCGCCGACGCCGTTGATTTTCACTTTGAACTGTTGCGGGACCCAAAGGACGCAGAAACGCCACCGGCAGAGCCAAAGGATATGGAACTAGTCTCCAAAACTGTTGCCAGAGCAGCATACGTCACGTCCGCGGCCAGTCCCGAAGTCGTTCTACACAGAATGCACGGCTCTCTGTCTCAACCCATCCGATCAGCCACACTGCGCACGTTCTCCGCTTGCAAGTCGCCTTCAGTATTGATCACAACCGATGTGTCCTCTCGAGGTCTCGATATTCCCTCCGTGGACCTCGTCATCGAATACGACCCTGCCTTTAGCTTTGCCGACCATATCCACCGCATTGGCCGGACCGCGCGCGCCGGTCGCGCGGGAGAGGCCGTGCTCTTCCTGCTCCCCGGCTCCGAGGAGGGCTACGTCGAGCTCCTCAAGGCCTCGGGCGCGCCGACCGCGCAGTCCTACGAGGCCGTCCTCAAGACGGGCCTCATGTCCAAGCTTGAGTTCCCTGTGGAGACGGCCGCCCAGCTGACCGAGGGCCAGACGTACCACGACAAGGCCGAGACAATGCAGCTGCACTTTGAGCAGCGCCTGCTTGAGGACCCTCGGCGTCTCGAGCTGGCCCGCAATGGCTTCAAGTCTCACATACGCGCCTACGCGACGCACATCAAGGAGGAGCGCGTCCACTTTGACATTGCGGAGCTGCACCTTGGCCACACTGCAAAGAGCTACGCCCTGCGCGAGCCGCCCCGCGGCGTGGGCGCTGGCGTCGACAGGAAAGTGCGCAAGGGCGCCAAGGGCGCCAAGGGTTCCAGGGTTGGTGCGGCGGCCAAGGATGACGACAAGGAGCAGCAGGTCGATCAAGGCGCGGCGAGGAATGTATTAAGGAAGAAGGGTATGATGCTGATGACGGGTGCGGACGAGTTCAACATTGGTTAGACGGCGAGGGTGGATCGCCCGAAAAAGCGTTGCATTTATGAAGAGCGAAATATATATAGATCATTTACATGTTTATGAAGTACATTTCTCTCTCGGAATTTCTATGCCTATGTCTCTTTGTCCAAAACAACTAGTTCTAATATTGACCCTTAGGTCCCAAAAGGTAAGTCTTGCACGGGCCGCCGAGCCAGCACGCAGACTGAAGAACCCATGAAGTGTGCTGACGAGCGATTACGGCTACGTGCTGATGGTTCTCTTTGTTGTGAAGAATCTGCTCGAGTGTATCCTACATTCGCGGAGCGGACAAGAGATATTAATAGACTTGGTAGAGAGGACAAGTCAAGATGCAAAGCTCAGGTCCTACTGAGAGGCAATGTGCTGTAGATTCAATAAGAACATGATTCAAGAACATTTCCTATCAATTCGTTTACCAAGAGCCCAGAAACAATGTCATGCACTTAGCTTGTCCTCTTTGACTTTGATACATTTTTCGTTCGGAAAGCCAAAACAACCATGAATGGCCTACGAACAAACGATGTAATCTTGACGTTTGGTGACCCGCCTCCCGCCCTACCTTTGATACTTGCATGTGCATCAGGGATCTGCCGCGGAGCTACTGCAAGACAGACAACGACCGAGATTTTTCCTCCTACTTTATTTGTGCAATGTGCCTGATGATCAGTTGGCAACAAGCCGGACAAGGTTGTGGAGAACAGATGCGTTGCTCGATGTGAATATTGCATCACATCTAGGGCGGGTTGACCATGAAATGACGTCATATTCGTCATGCTGGCCAACATCCCTACAACAGCTTCAGTATAAAGCAAACGGCCTGGACCTGTGACAGCAACACTAATTATCTAGATTCAACGCATCTTACCAAACAACTGTTTTCAATACAGTTTACTCGTTTCTTCTGGCAGTAAATTCCGACTACATTACGCACACATTCTTTAACAAAACATCTACACACAACCATGTCCTCCAACGAAAACAGCAATAAACCTGTTGCGCCCGGTAATGGCAACACCGCCGCTGACAAGGCCACCGGCGCAGCCAAATTTGTTACGGGTGCCCTCGGAAACACTCTCGGCGGCGTGGGCCGCACGGTCGGCAACGTCACTGGCGCCGCGGGCAAGGGCGTCGGGGATACTTTCAACAACGTGACTGGGGACCGAGCTAAATTTGTCGGCGACGGCGTCTCCAGCCTAGGAACGGGAATCCAGAGCGGCCTCGGCAGCGTGTCGCAAGGCGTCGAGAATGCGGGCCAGTGGAAGCTAGGCGCTGGCGGGCAGGAAAAGACTGCTGAGAAGAAGGAAGAAAACTAAATGTTGTTCTTAGCGCACAGTCATGATATCCAGTCAAACAATAGTTTCAATTTGACCACCATGACCCGAGATACTTTCTCGGTCATCTCCATATCTGCTATTGTCTATCACGAACGCCGTCCATTCTCCAAAGTCGACATCTGCCACAGATCTCGACATTCCTCAACTAGTTGGCACAGGTCTTCAAATGTCAGCGGTTATGCTCCATTTTTTTTATGTCTAGAACAATACTCATACGCAGCTGCGAATCGCTGCTGCTGCTGGCTGTCTCTGAAACAATGTCTAGTCTGGGCTTTCTAAACCTGCTCGGCGCCCCAGCCAGAGGCGTCGGCCTCACGCATGTTGGCAGGGGGCTCGATGGAGGGCACAAACTCGAGAGCAATGTAGGCGATACCGATGATACCAACAACACCACCGGCGATGTTGCTGATGATCTTTGTGCCGAGGAGAAGGCAGCCAAGAAAGACGTAGACTGGTGCTGTTGTTAGCGCATGCCGTAGACTGGCGAGGTCGTCAAGCTAGCAGAAGGGGTGTCAACGTACAGACACCACGGCCGACAAAGGAGAAAAGGAAGTTGGCGTAACGAGAGACCTGGGGAGGGATCTGGAACTCTGCAGCGGCTGTTAGCGACGGCTTCGATGAATTGGACGATGCTCGTTCGTACCAAGGAGGCCAATGGAAAGACCAAAGATTATCATGTAGATGCTGAGGACAATGGCGCGCCTGTTTGGCCAGGTTAGCACGTGGGGGAGCATTCACAAGCGCGCGAGCGACGAATGCGACAACGAGAACGTACAGTCCGCCACCAAAGAAGCCAAAGACACCGCCGAGAACGGTGATGGCACCGACGGCCAAGTTAACAATGCGACTAGACAGTAGACGCATCCGTTAGCAACGTTTCAATAAAAGTGCTTGGCGCACGCTGCAGCGCAGCAGCCTCCCATGCTTGACGACTGGCCAGCTTCCGCCAACAACATACAAGATGTCCGATAGCTCCATTACGACGGTAGTGGGCGGCGCAAAATTGTAGCGACGACGATGGATATGTGATTCGATGGCGATCGGGATTAAGAAGGAGAGCGATGCGAGGAAAGTCGACTCCAGGCAGCTGTTTAGCGAAAACTTGGTACGAAAGCGGTTTGAATTGATCAAGAAGCTTCCCAAAGTCGTACCTACGTCTTGAACTACGTAGCAGGATCCACTCTAGGGGCCAGGAGCTGCGCAGCAATTGGCAGCTGTCATTGCCCCACATGCAAGGTAAATCCACCGCCTGCCTGTGTCGGTGGCCACAGCTCTAATTCTGCCACCGATTGAATTTGGAGCTTCGAGGTCATCGATCGCATCCATGCAACCAAACGCTGCCCCCTGTGAGTTATAAGTACCGTGAGCGACTGGCTGTTACCAGCTTCTACAAATGATTGCATGAAAATCTTGAAGCCTTTGGCTTCTCGCACTCGGCCATGATTCTGTCACCGGTCGCTCGCGCGACCACCCGGTTCTCCTTCACTACTTGGCGCTGCAGGTCTGCTGCGAAGCTCAGCCTCAGCAATGCCGCGCTCTATAGCTCATTGGCTCAGGAGTACCATTCCAATCGACTTCAGGACATCCGAAACATTGGAATTATCGCTCACGTCGATGCGGTTCGTGGCCTCTCGGACACACCACAGTCTCTCGATTAACAACTTTCGATAGGGCAAAACTACCACGACGGAGCGCATGTTATTCTATAGCGGCGTCACGTCCCGCGTGGGAGATGTCGATGCCGGAAACACAGTCACCGACTTTCTTGAACTCGAGCGCGAGCGTGGCATCACCATTCAATCGGCCGCCATCACGTTTCCCTGGCCACGCAAGGAAAACTGCCCGCAAGGCACCAGCCCGAAAACCGTCAACCTCATCGACACGCCCGGCCATCAGGACTTTCGATTCGAGGTCGACCGTTGCCTGCCGGTTCTCGACGGGGCCGTCTGCATCATTGACTCGGTCAAGGGCGTCGAGGCGCACACGGAGCGCGTATGGGCCTCGGCTCACGAGTTCCGTATCCCGCGCATAGTATACTGCAACAAGCTGGATCGCGAGGGCGCCTCATTTCGCAAGTCTGTGCTGGAAATTGGCAGCCGTCTCAAGGGATGGCCGCTCGTCTGCCAGATTCCATGGTGGGAAAAGAATGAGTTTGTCGGCGTCATCGACATTATCGATTTCGTCGGCTACCGATACAATGATAAAAAGACACTCAAGTATGAGAAAGAGGAGCTGATGGAAAAACTTGCATCCTCCAACGCCGACCTCGTTAAAGAGGTTCGTGCTGCCCGTCAGCACCTTGTCGAGGGCTTGGCCGAATTCGATGACGCTATAATGGAAGGGTTTCTTGCCGACGAAACAGATATTCCTTCCTCGACCATAAAGCGAGCCATTCGCCGAGCTATCCAAAGCGGTGACGGACGTGCCATACCAGTCTTTGCTGGCTCAAGCTTTCGCCATATTGGAGTTGAGCCTCTCATGGATGCGATTGCGAGCTATCTACCAAGTCCATCCGATAGACCAGACGTCACTGTTCGCATTAGTGGCGCCAACCACATACTGGGCAGCGCCCTTCATAGCGGCTCAAAGCAAGCCGGCGCGAAGCAAATTGCATCAATCGCGTCTGTGTTCAAGGTATTCGAGCACCCGAAGGAGGGCATCATCAGCTTCGTGCGAGTCTATCATGGTACCTTGACACGGACTGCGGCTACGTTCAACACCCACATGGCAATCAACGAGAGCCCCATGGGTATTCTTCAAATTTCAGCTGACAAGACACATGAAGTTCAGGAGCTATCAGTCGGCCAGATTGGTGCTCTTCGAGGACTAAAGAAAGCCCGAACTGGAGATACATTGATTACAACGACAAACAGTAAACCCCCCCATGCAGCTCTTCGCACCCTCCAAATTCGACCGCCAGAGATCCCTCCACCAGTCGCCTTTCTACAGGTTGAACCGTACGGTAAAGTGGCTGCACAACAGTTAGAGGTGGCGCTGGAGAATGCGTCGCGGCAAGACCCAAGTCTGCGATGGAGCCGAGACCCCAAGACGGAGCAATTCACGGTGCAGGGCATGGGCAAGCTTCATCTGGACGTTTCGCTGCACAACATGAGGCAAAAACACAAGATAGATGCCCAATTTGGCCCGATAGAAGTCGACTACAAGGAATGCCTCACAGTGGCCGCACAGCCACAGAGAGTTGTGTTTGACAGGCCGGTCGCCAGCAAGACTGGCAAAGTAACCTGCACCGTGACTCTCGAGCCACTCGAAGCCCACCATCGGGACACGCTGCAGGAGTCATGCATCGAGCGAGACGGCAACATGTTTAATATTGTAGTATCAGACGAAAATGTTGTCAAGTTTGACATTGATGAGGCACACCAGCAGCTCCTCAATGGTGCTATTGCCGGTCTCGCTCGTGGACCGCGCCGTGCCGCGCCGCTGCATGGGTGCTTGGTGAACGTCGAGCTTGACACGAACGAGGGGGCATGCGAAACGCCTACCGGCGGCCATTTCAGCTCGGCGGCCCGTACAGCAGTGCAGAGCAGCCTGCGCAACTCATTTGACAAGAGCCAAATTGGCATCGTCGAGCCCATCATGCTGGCACACATTACGTGCCCTGAGCAGGCCGCGGGAACAGTCCAGCACGACATTTCCTCTGGCGCCGGCGGGCAGGTACTCGAGGTGAATGATAGGTCTGCCGAGTCGAGCAGCGGCGAGGACTTGATTGACGTGAGCAAGATTTATGCGCCGCCGGACCCGTATGACTCGGTGACGTCGCTGCGCGGCAAGCGGTCAGCGGCGCGCATGGTGGAGATTGTGGCCAAGGTGCCGTACAAGGAGATGCTGGATTATGATGATCATTTGCGGAGCAAGACGTCGGGCCGGCACTCGATGACCATGGCCTTTGACTCCTTTGCGCGAGTGGTTGGACATCGCGAAAAGGGCTTGTAATGGCCAGTGTATAATACGATTCAAATACTGGAAACAACGCATGCTAGTACGCATGCATGTCCTTCTATCCCAGGACTTACTTACTCTTCACCGCTCGCGTACTCTGGAGTGCTCGACTGAGTGCACCTTTCGCCTCTTCACCAAGTAGGCCAATGGTTCGCGCCAGCTTCGAGAACCCAGGTGTGTACATTGTAGCTTGATTTCCTGTACCTTGTGATTTACACGGCCAGGAGAAATCTGAGGTATCTGAAAGGTTGGAGAATTTTGAGTCCTGTTACTGTAAAGCAATGAATTACAATAAACTAAACTGCCTGGTACCTCTTGGAAAGCCTTGCCCGACATGTTGCTTGGTACAATCTTGTGCATCATGGTGCGCACTCTCATGGTATGATGGCCACCACGCTCAGTCGCTGCGCGAGGAGGTGCCTAGCTGCCTGGGTGCATAGTCGGCAATTTGAGTGCTGTTATATCAAGTCCCAATCAGGAGAGAATGGAAAAGGGGAAAAATGACATATAATTAGTTATCGTATAGATTCATTGCCGCCGGATTCTTCAACATTATCTCGAAAGAATGGAATTACAACGCTGTAGTCATTCAACACCTGCTTCTTGCGAGCCTCCAATTCATCTATAGCGCGGTCAGACTGAAGGCTAAGGATAACTCTGATATCGAGGCTAGTGTGCACATGCAAATGTTTGCGTGTACCTAGATGAGCATCTCATTGCGCCGATGCTTGGTCTTCAGTCAGCGCGTCTGCACTGAACGGCGCGCTACTTATACCACGGAACGCGAGGAAAAGACACCGCCCTCAATGCCATTATTTTGCTTGAGCGGCTCCTCAATACAAGGCCGGACGACGAGAAAAACAACGTCGAACGTGATGGCAAAGGCGGCGTAAATGATGCCGCCAATTTGGAGATGGTTGTGCTTGTTGGTTTCGTACACAGACCAGGAGGTGCCAAGAACCCAGATGCAAAATATCAATGTCCAGGCGAGATCGGTCCATTTCACCCAGGGCCTGGCTCGGAAATACAGTGCGAATATGAGGATCGAGGTCCATGCTCTCGAGATTATGACGTAATTGACGTCTGCGTTTTGTCAGTAGAGAAACGAAACATGTTGCAGTGTAGTGCTTGGCGTACAGTAACGAATGGGCTCGTCCATGGTGATGTGTAAGTGATCAGATTGGGGAAAGCTGAGGTGTTACTGAATAACCAAGAGATGATCAAGAAGGGGATGAGCAAAGTAAGAGGGGTAAGAAGAGCAGCTGGAAAGTTTTTGTCATACCATCGTGGTAGACGCGAGGGTTATTTAGCTGACAACAAAAAAAAAACCCTGTTGGTCGTGTGTATTCTCTACTAAAAGCCTATATGCGGGAGGAAACTTAAACCAAGCGGCATGATCCCAATGATTGCACATCACCTTTTCTTGACTGCCAGCCAAACATTGGCTTCGAGTACTTCCATTCTCGTTTGGAACATGTCGACGAGCTTCATCAGCCTGCTTTGAACTTGTCATGATTGCAATTCATGTACAAGGCCATCGGCCAACGAGCAGTGGACTCGGTAAGAGTGCGAATAGGTCTTGGATTTCCGCTTCAGAATCACAATGTGCACAATGTGAGTCATCGGACCCACGAGGCAGCCAAGAATGGCTGGCGAATTGTTGGTCGAAATCCAGGCTACTCGATCAATGAGCAACATACCTCATACCCTTTTGAGGCGGCATCTTTTCCCTTGGCATCGTTGTACTTCTAGTCGCAGAAGCGCCTTAAACCACGGGCAAAAGAGAAGACGCGTAAACCAAGAACAATAGTCCGGCACTCGTACCAAGTGGACAGATGACGGTACGCCTACCGACATGACGCCATCGTATTCAATATCTGCAGTCATCTAGTACTAGGCCTTTTTTTAGTCGGCGCCAACGTAGGCCACCAGCCATAACGCCTTAGCCAGTGCCCTACCTTTGATCGATCATGACACATCATTTTGATGAGCCCCTTGAAGAAAGACCACGATCGAAGCTATTATGAGGGGAGCTCTTTGGATGGCCTCTACCTCCTGGTTTTACCTGTCTTGTCTTGACGCCCATGCGCGCGCTGTCGAGTTTGAGCATGGCCTGTTGATACTTGGCACATGCATGACTGAAGCTTGACTTTAAACAATCAAATTTTTTTTTTTTCATTGAAAGAGCCAATAATTTTTTCAAGGCCATCAGTAGTCTTGAGCGACTGAAACTCGAATTAGATCACAAATCAATTTATATCTTCCTACAGCAAACTCGGGAATGACCAACATGACCAATTACCTACTACCTACTACTTACAGCATCTTGGGCAGACTTTATTCGCTCACATGTGTAATGCAACTCATTGCTGCTAACCATACTGCAGATGGCTTTGCACAATAACATATATAGGCTACCGCTTCAAAAGCATTTGCGATGAACAATAGAAGGACCAGCCTCATCATACTCTTGCTTGGAGATCCAGAGCTGCTGAAAGGTCGAGAGCGAGGCCAGAATCGATCCACCAATCCACACAGAGTACTTGCGCTCGGGCGGCGCGATTATCTTGACCTTCATTGACGATGGTGCAAGATCAGTCATTTCCTTTTGCAGGCGATCGGCCAGGCCGGGGTACATGGTGGTGCCACCGGACTAATAAAGCAAACGGTCAGTTCAGCCTTTGCGTCGTATGCAAGCCACAACGGCGCCAGGTTACTTACCACAACAATGTTGCTATACAAGTCTTTTCTGACATCAATGTCACATTTGATGATGGAGTTGAAAGTGGTTGCATGAATGCCGCCGCTTTCGAGGCCGAGAAGAGAAGGCTGGAACAGGGCTTCGGGAGCTCGGAAGCGTTCATTACCAATGGTAATGACCTGTCCATCCGGGAGTTCATAGGATTTTTCCAAGCTGGAACTCTGCGCCGCCGTCTGGATTTCTTGCTCGAAATCAAGCGCCACGTAGCACAGTTTCTCCTTGATATCACGAACAATCTCGCGCTCGGCCGTGGTCGTAAAGGCATATCCACGCTCGGCAAGAATCTTCATGAGATAATCTGTGAGGTCGCGACCTGCCATATCAATACGAGCAATACCAGGAGGGAGCGCAAAGCCTTCATAGATGGGCACGGCGTGGGTGACGCCATCGCCAGAGTCAAGTACAATGCCCGTGGTGCGGCCCGAAGAGTACAAGGACAAGACGGCTTGAATCTGGACATAAAATGCAGGAGAGTTGAACGTCTCAAACATGATTTGCGTCATCTTTTCGCGGTTCGACTTGGGATTCATCGGGGCCTCGGTCAACAGAGCGGGATGCTCTTCGGGGGCAACGCGAAGCTCGTTGTAAAAAGTATGATGCCAGATTTTTTCCATGTCGTCCCAGTTTGTGACGATTCCGTGTTCGATGGGGTAGCGCAGGGTCAGGATGCCTCGCTTAGACTGGGCTTCGTCGCCGACGTAGGAATCTTTCTGGCCCATGCCAATCATGATGCCCCGGTGGCGGGGACGGCCGACAATGGACGGAAAGACTGCTCGAGGTGCATCGTCGCCGGCAAATCCAGCCTTGCACATACCGGAGCTATACATTGAATGAGCTTCTTGTTCTTCCTTCAACGTATTATAAGCCGCGTGAGGCCCAGGAGCATCGCTTTGCTTACCCATTGTCGATGACGAGGGCCGCAACTTCTTCATCCATGACTCAGCTTCAATGTATATGTTTGATCAAGTACACGTTTCCAGAGATACAGAAGCAATTAGTATCAATATAGATGCAATTTTGGCTGCAGTGGTTCGAGAACACGATACTTGGCAATGGCAAGTGGAGAGCTGAGGCACAAGGCGAAAGGGAGAGCGAAGAGGACTGCGGTACAACAGCGTATTAAAAGGCGGATGACTCTACTGTTGCGCCGCCTTGGGTGTGAGTATTACGAATACCAGGCATCACTGTAATTTTCAGCCAAGGCGCCGAGCCCGTCGTATCGGCGAAACAGACATCCATCGTGGCACGCGGACAGTGATGCTTCGCCCCACATTTTGTACTGTTCAAATTGTGATGCCTATTCCATAAGCAGCAGGCAGCAGTTTTGAGATGGGAAACAAGAGCTTGCAGAGGTTGGCGAATTTTCTAGAGTAGCCAAAGTTCTCTAGGCACCGATTGAAAGTTGGTGGAGTGGGACGTTGTATGTAGGATGGCTGATGCGGGGACACGATAACTAACAGCTGCTAACAGCTGCAAAAGTGGAAGAAGTTTTATAGGGGAGAGTTGGATCCGTGGATTGAGCTGTTGACGTCGTTGATCTAAATAGGGTATGAAGTATATGAAGCTTAGAAGCTTAGGTTGTTGCCGACCAGTCAGTGCCAAAGGACAAAGGAGCTTCTGGTCAGAGAAACAACTCCCATCCTATTGGCGCTAAGCCGAACTAGGCATGGCGGGCATTGTAACACGCTCTAAACGCGTTGACACTAAATTTAATTCGTCCCATCGCCCAACGACAGACAGCATTGTTGAGTTTCCTAGCAACACCTGCACCGAGCTCACGGTCGGCAACGCCTCATCCAGACTCGGAACATCAATACCTCTGGCGCTGTTTCCCTGACCACACATGGTCACAGCGCGTGCGCGATACGTCATCTTGGGTATGGGATTCTGGGTATCATGTACGGACTTTTGACGGCAACCGCCGATGGGTCTGCAAACGCTGTATCCGAATCAAGAGCCCACGGGCAAGGACTTTCGCAGAGAAGGGCATCCAGAACGCAAATGCTCATTTATTCAGAGACCACGGCATACGCGCCCCTGACGACGGAACAAAATCGTCAGCAGGGCGATATCCTCGTCTGTCGCGAATGGCGCTGGACTTTCTGACGATTTAGGCCATGTCGGCGGAGTGCGAGAGGCTGTTTTCGGCAGCCGGGCGAATGGTGACGCCGCTGCCAAGTCGACTTTATGCTGATATCATTGGAATGTGCCAAGTGCTGCGGTCGTGGTTACGAGCTGGGGTGATTAATGATCTGGATGTATTGCTTGTTCCTCTTGACCAGTGCAGTGACCAAGTTGAAGGAGAGTTTATGGATGAAGAGGAAGATGCATGATGAGGTGAACCTGTAATATAAATCAACGTCAGGTTAAATCCACTCAACTCAATTTTGAGCCTAGTTAGTCAACGACACTGAGGCTCGCAGTTGACTAGGTCAACCCAACGCCACTGAGCTATTCAGTGGATTGAATTGAGTGGTTTGCATCCTTGGACAAGGCCCAGGAGGAGGGAGCCGAGTCGGCGGATGCCCTCGAGGCCGCCATGCAGCCTTGCAATGAGGTCTACGTCCTAGTCCAGGTCAAGCTCGGCGAAGCTCAGAAATCTGCCAAGGAGTCCGCGATACGTGTATAATTCTTACAGCAGCAGGTTATATGTATGTGTGTATATTGCGCTGAATGGCTCGCAGAACCTTGCGGTACCACTAAAATATAGTAAAAAACCCTAAGAAACCTAGGTAAAAACCTATGCCCTGCCTGTTTTGGCCTGACCTAGAGCCGACTTCTTAGTCTTCTTAATTGCTCTTGCAGATTTCATCAAGGAGAGCAATCGTGCAGCTCGGGATGAGGCCCTGCATAGACTCAGTCATTTCCGCAGGCTTGTTCTCCTTCAACTGGGCGCAGACGTTCGGCTTAACAAGCCTGCTATTATCCAACTCGGTGCTGCACTTCTGGACAGCGGCGGCGTCGACGGGAGCAGCGGGTTCCTCCATAACAGCCTCGCCCTCCTTCGCCTCTTTCAAACCGCTGTTCTGTTTCAGAGACTCGGCGGGGCACCAACAGTTGGAAGTTGGCACGACCAACCCATCGGCGCCGGGTTTCCCCTTGCCGTCCTCGGCGGGGTCACAGATGCACTGCGTCACCGCATTAGGCTTGCTCTTGCCAAACTCCTGCAGTTCTTTAGGCTGGTTGGATAGGACTCCTGTCGTGGCACACTTGCAGTCGGCGTCCCTGACAGCGTTGTAAATCATCGTCGCCTGATACCAATTGCAGTCAGCCGAGACCTTGCCACCAGTACAGGTGCACGGGTAGACGGCCGTGTAGGGCCCCCTAGACGGGTCGAGGCTCGTGATCCAGCATTTGCCCGCAGGGACGGCCTTGCGCGACACGACAGTCGTGTTGTAACCTCCGGTCCACTCGCCGGCGACGGATACAACCGCCAAGGACAGGACGGAAAGGACTCGAGGGTTAATGGTGAAGCTCATGATGAAGTGCTGTATTAGGTTGCTGTAGTAGGTAGATGTGACTGGTAGACTGAAGAGATGTTGGTTGCTAGTATAAGCTCGGCATTGAGGGAGAGTCCTGACTATCTTTATATACATACCTAATACATAAGAATAGTCGACTTATTTTAGCAGCATAATCAGCTATCCTACCGTAATCTCCCCCCCTAGTTAATCTTATATTATGTATCAGGGATAGATAGCATATAGCTGCCCTAGATATCACGCACGTAGAACCATGCGTCTCTCTATGTGCTAGTGTGAGGCGGTGATGATGATGCTAGCTGACACGTAACACTATAAGGATATAAACCCAGCATCTCCATATAATTCCAGTCCTCCCGGTCCCTCGCGGCATTACCTCCGCGCTGAAACTCGGCGTGGCATTACTCGCGAGCACCTAGCAGTAATAAGTAGCTTAAACGTAGTCAGGAGAGAGCTCTAGTTAGTTAAAGTAAGGTAAATGTTTTAAAGGCGGTGAGCGGTGCGTATATATGTAACTTATAAGCAATAAATATTATAAATATAGAAGAAGAGAAGAAGAATAAGAGCGCTAATAACTTTAGGCCCTAGCCGCCATGCAGGAGCGTGTCAACTACGATAACGACGCCGCAGCAAGCACACAGAGGCACATAGCTGACGATGAGGGTGAGGCTTAGAGAAGAAGCAATAAGACGCATATGAGAATTATTATTGTTATAGCGGCAGCGTGTCATCGTTGGTGCAGAGGTCTAGCGGTGGCACCCACGGTAGAATTGGAACATCGCATATCCCACACATATTGATGTTATCGAGTAAACATTCCCCTGCCGCATTTTTTCCCACTTTGACCTACCTGAATAAGGCTACGGGAACTTCCTTCCGACCACGTGGGAGCTAGTTGCACATTACTCGCGACCTGGCCCACCGCTCGCCTACAGCCATATCAGTATGTGTCAGTATTTCCAAATCAAAAGACAAAACAACGCCGCTCCTATCCGAGTGTGCATTCCACTTTTGCCAGAGCTATAAGGGCCTGATTCCGAGAGTAACTCTTGGGAAGTCTCACGCGAAAAAACCTAGTCTTTTTCATAAAAATCGCTAATTTTTACATAACGCCAGAGCACCCCTATCATAAAGATACCACACTAGCAGGGGCCCTAGTAGTAGTTATAGCTTACCTACTGATTACTAAGAATTAGTATACAGCTAATGTCCCCACCCGCCACGTATACTCTTACGATAATTCCTGAGACTGAGAGTTAATGTCGGAATTAGGCCCTTAGTAAGGGCGTAACAATAGGCCCTCTTATTAAAGAAACAAGGTCAAGTCTTGACGAGTCATTCATCGGGCCAAGTAGAGCTGGAGCGGGCGGAATCAGGACGGAAAAGGAAATCTACCAAGTCAAGTAAGGAGCTATTGTGTCGGAGCCAAAGGAGCTTGTGGGCGCCCTCAGCCCACGGAATGTGCGTTACTTGTCTGCGACTCAGCCGCATAATCAGGCCCAAAATGCATTTGTCGCAGTCTGGCATGAGGGTTTTGCAAGTCAAATGTAACCTGATCTATGATGTGCCGAAAAGGTCTGGCGCGTCACCTGCTGCTCTCGGCCGATGTCGAGGTCAATCCAGGGGATGAAAAGAAAGCAACAGCACTTCACCATGCGGCATCGAAGAACGATTTCATCATAATCCTACGTCTTCTTGATCTTGGTTGTGGCACTGACGTGAGAGATGCCAAGGGTGCTACACCAGCTCACTGGGCAGCAACGGCCGGCAACGATGAAGCTCTGCACCTCTTACTCGAGTTTGGTGCTGTGTCAACGCAAAGGATGACTCAAACGCGTTGCCCATATTTACACTCTGCAGCACGCCACGGCCATGCGGCTGCCGTCTCGGAGCTAATTGAAAAGGGTGACTTTTCGCGCAGCAAGGCCTGGGACATGGACTTTCCCGCACGCAATGCCGACAGGTCCATCATGTCAAACTGTTGCACTCATCAAGACACCGTATGATGCAAACAAGAAGAGGGCAGACGACGCAAATTCAACGATTGAGGTTCTCCAGGAAAACATCAATCTGAATTTTGCAGACTATTCGTTGCTACCTATGAGTTAGTCATAGATACTTTAGTGCTAATATCATTAGAGCTTTTTGCAAAAGACACTGTTGTGATTCAAGTGGCGGCCCCGGCGCACTCAATCAGCCGCTTACCATAGCAACGGGCGGCACGAGTCTAGATCAGTAAATTTGGAGAAGCTAGGCCTTTTAACCAAGACATTAATAATAGAGCCGTAATTTTGGCGCTGCTGGCGCTGCTGGCGCTGTTGACGGCGGCGCTGTAAAAGAATTTGACGAGCCAGCTACGCGTGGCTTCCGCCTGCACAGATGTCGAAAAAGTTGATTCCTCGACGAAAAGGTCTCCCTGTAGAGACCACCCGTACGGCGCTGTTAATCCTGCTGATGCAGCTGCTACCCGGAGGTGCTTGCTAGTGAAAAATTCCGACGGATTGACTCCTTTGGTGCTTGGCATATTTCTTGGGCACTGTTTACTATCCAACCAACCAACACATTCGGCAGTAAACTATAAATAGTTGGCCTACTTTTAGTTGCGACGATTTGCTAAATAGCTCCTCAAGCGCCCGTAATTCTTTGATGGCGCTGGTGCGTTTATTGACGCGCTGACACACTGCGCCAGGCGCGCTAATGGGTGGCAAAAGTACGCCGACGAGTATTGCCCGCAACCCACCCACAATCGCGCTGGGGGCGTGGCGCTTTGGCCACGATGGCTGCGCTGCCCCCCTTATATCATAGATAATATTAAATCAACGTGTCTAGCAGTGGCCAACGCTAGATAATGGTATCCGTACTGTAATAATGTAAAGCCGCGAAGCCCACAACGCAAAGGTAACAAGGACGAGTGAATGTTTAGAATTTTGAGTTGAGCTATGCAACGGGCTGGTCCACGGCCCAGGGGAGGAAAACGGGCCCTAAAGAAGTCATGCTGCGATGATTATGTCACTAGCATACACAAATTGTACTCTCCTATTAGGGTTGCATCTTGGCATCGGGGAAGAACCGCTATGCCAAGGCGCAAGTCGCGATAGCTCACTCTTTGTCTGGACGTGCCGGCAAATTGTTTCAAAACATTGTTTTGATGTAGCCATCAGACTGGGATTTTTTTGTCTCATCCGTCGAGCTGCCTTTGTCGCGTGTGACACGTAACGAGGAATGAGACACTCAACGCTAAGAAAACGCAGTGTGGGAAAGGCTAAATAGTAAACAAAAGGTTCCAAGACAAGAAGCAAAAGAATGGTCAACTGGTCAAGCTGTAAATAGGGCGCCAACCCTTCTCGAGGAGAGTTTTCGAGGACTGTCAAGCTGTGCGGGCTGACAGGGATTCAAATTGAGTTTCTAAGGGGATGACCAGGGTCGCCCTACAGTGGTTGAGTGGCTGTTTAGGCAGCCATAATAAGGGCGTGATACTTAACAAGTGGGATTAGTATACGTGGCATGCCACAATAACCTCTCGGGTTGGTAGCCAAGTAATCTGCGTCGGGCGCATGTCATGTGCCTACATATTGTTCAAGGGTTAGGGACAATGTACTGCTGCTAGGCTAGACTGGGCAGCAATGCGAAAGCAAGACCCGCGTTGATGATGCGTGGACAAAAGTCGAGAAGCACATGGAAGCCTTGGGCGCAGATTGAATGAATGTTGTTGGGTGCGCAAGCAGCGAATCGCCCGCGACGACAGACTCGCAAGGAAGGACAAGGAAGGACAAGAGGAAGCTAAATCGGGCTAGACTCGATTAGGCGACTCATCATGGCCAGGATTCCAGGAACAGAGTCGCATCAATGATCTCGGCACGCCGGCGGGAAAGCTATTTCAGGCCAGGGGGGGGGGGGGAGCCGAGACTGGTGCAACAAAATTGTACTTTGTATGAGTGCGCACAAAGTCGGCACAAGACAAAGTCGGTACTAGTGGTACAGAGTAGGGCGCAACAGGCACAAGACGTTCAAGAGGTACAAATGAGGGATAAAATTATCTTGCTTTCGTGGCAGACGATTGGCGACGGTCAATGACACCAAAAAAGCCAAATGGCGCCAATGATTTGACCTGTAAATTTAGGCCGTGGCGCGACTGATGACTCCACAAAAGGAAATGAGCTCTGCCGGATACAGGATTTGATTGGTTGAGTGGGGGCTGCTGGGAGATGATGGCCCGCGTCTGATTGGATTGTTTGATTGTTTAAAGTCAAAGCAAGTGCGCCATCTTTCAGGTACCATTTTATTCGACAGGCACAGGCCGCACAGGCACCGAGACTGCAAGACTAAAATGATGGCACCGTGTAATTCTCCGTAGGGACGGAGTACCGGTAATACCAACTAATCTCAGGTACCCTCTCTTCTTCCAATACCCCAGAGTGACCCCCTTCTCAATGTATCAGTAAGTACTTGTATTGCTCCTTCACTGGCAACTTGCAACTGGCACCCCGTCGGCCCGCAAATTTCTCCCCAGCATCCTGACCCACCCGTCCCAGCTTCTTCTCGACTCTCGGCCCTCTCTCATGCTCCTTTCGTTTCATCTTCAACCCTCTCTTGTGCTTCGTCCTTTCTTGTCAAGTCTTGCCCTTCTTTTGCTTTTTGCTTAAGACGTAGAAACTCTACTTCTTCGTCGACTTGCTCGCTCTCTTTAGTCCCAGTTCTTGCTCAAGCCATTCATTAGCCCTCTCGACGGCCACTCGCCTCGCTTGTTTACATCCACCAATCGCTCAACTATTCCCGCCTTTGGCTTCAATGCTCTCGCTCTGTCTCACGCTCTTTTGCCGTTACCACCAATAACCGTCGTTCACCGCGACTTTGCAGCCATTCTCTTCAAGCGATCAAGTACGGACCACTACAGCTTGGCAATCCCGCCTACGGCGTCAGTCTAGCTCTCGACGAGCTCTCCCACTGCTTTCATTTCTTGCTCCTCGATACTTTGGTACACACCACACCACCAGCACTATGCAGCTCGCGACAATGAAAGCCTGCGCCTTGTCGCTCGCCCTTGTTCTCGCGCCCGCCGTTGACGCTTCCGCTCTTCACCGAGACCTTCACTACCAAGCCCGCCGACAAACGCACCTCCACCACCAGCAACACCGAGCTCTTGAGAGCCCCCCCAGCTCCGCCTCTTCCCTCGTCAAGCGTACCACCTGCGCTTTTCCCACCGACGACCCCAACCTCGTTGCCGTTACCTCGGGCCAAAAGAATGCTGGTTGGGCAATGAGCCCCGATCAGGCCTGCGAGCCAGGTCACTACTGTCCCATCGCCTGCCAGGAGGGCATGGTTATGAACCAATGGGACAAGGACTCGACCTACGTCTTCCCTTCCTCCATGAACGGCGGTCTCTACTGCGACCAAGACGGCGTCATCCACAAGCCCTTTGAAGGCAAACCCAACTGTGTCCACGGTACTGGCGCCGTCAAGGCCGTCAACAAGTGCTCCAAAACCATGTCTTTCTGCCAGACCGTGCTGCCTGGCAACGAAGCCATGCTTATTCCCACCGTCGTCGACTCCATCTCAACCCTGGCCGTTCCTGATACCTCGTACTGGCAGTCCACCGCTGCCCACTACTACGTCAATTCCCCTGGTGTCGGTGCCGAGGGATGCATTTGGGGTACCGCCTCCAAGCCAGTCGGCAACTGGGCTGTATTTGTCGCCGGTGCCAACACCGATGCCAACGGCCAGACTTTTGTCAAGATCGGCATCAACCCTGTTTGGAAGGACTCAAGCCTTTGCAGCACCAAGCCCGACTTTGGTCTCAAGATTGAGTGCCCCGACGGTGGCTGCAACGGCCTTCCATGTGAAATCACGAGCAACCTTGATGTCAAGAGCAATCAAGCCGCTTCTGGCGCTGGCGACGCTCCTTTCTGCGTCGTTACTGTTGGGAAAGGCAAGACGGCTCACATTGTAGCATATGATGGCTCTGGCGGCCACACTTCGGGTCCTGTTGCCAATGCTGCTGCCGCCCAGGACTCTTCTTCCTCTTCTTCCTTGTCATCTTCCTCCTCGAGCTCTGAGACGCCGCCCCCGCCATCTACCACCTCTACTCCCAGCCCAACCCCTTCGCCCACACCTACCAGCACCAGCACGAGCACGAGCACGAGTACCAGCACTCCCACCAGCACTAGCACTACCACCAGTACTACTACTACCACCACCACCACCACCACCAGCACTCCCACCACCACACACTCTTCTACTCCCAGCTCATCTCACATAACCACTACGACCACGACCACCACAACCACTGTGAAGACTCCCTCGTCTACCACTAGTCAGACTTCTTCCATGAAGCCCGGTGTTTTTCACGAGGAGAAAAACAGCACTGCCACCCAGACCTTCAACAGCACGTACACAGGATTTCCTCCCAAGACTACTCCCACCACCAAGGACAAGAAGAACGAGGCTGGACGTCAGCAGGGCAGCACTGCCATTGGTGGTTTTATTGTTGCGCTGGTCGCCGCTGCTTGCTTTTACTAGAAACAGACTGCATGCGACCTGCCATCAAGACCGTGGCACCATTTTCAATTCTGCTCAATTTTTTGCCCTATACTTTTGTACCTCTGCCAAACATTATCTAGCACCGACTAGCTGAAGTCGTGTGTCTACTAATGTCTCGGGCCTGCGGAGGTAATAACTTTCTTTTTCTTTTTGTGCCAGCGCTGGAGCTTGCTTCCTCGCGCTGGACCCTCTTGCTACCGTCTATATCACGTCCACTTGGACCGTTTCGGTCTTGTCATACATAATAGTCAGGCATCTATTGGCTAGGATTTCCACTGTATCGACAGTCATACCTGGCATGGTGCTCACTCGATGATCAGTTACCAATATGCTTGCCTCCCCCATGGGCAGGACCACGTTTAATCTTCTCTGTTGTTTCTTGCGGAACAATTTGGCTATCAGCTTTACACTGGTAGCATTGATACCATTCTTGCTTACGGCCGATACCCCATCTATAGCATTGGATCTTCTTTATATTTTTGGATTTTTTTTTTTTGGATGACATGTCCAACGGAGCTTTGGGAGACGGAAATGGGGAAAAAGATGAATCAATTACTTAATTGGCCATCGCACTTTGCTTCTACCTTTTTATTTCGACGGAGACGAGTGGCTTGAGGATTTCTCTTTTGAAGCAATTATCTTCCGCGGGCTGAGTCTACTAGGCCTCATACTACCTCTTTCACCTTTCTTTCATCGCGATTGGCCTTCACCGTGGAGGCCGAGACAAGATGCCTCACGAATCATGTAGGAGCGAGTTATATTTTGAATTTTTAGGTTAGGTCCATCCTCGCAACAGAGGTTGAGGAGCCGGACGTAGACCAAAAGAAACCTTTGTTTCAAAAAAAAAAGGAACTTTTCGTAGCTTTGCAATTCGTGCTGCCATCGTGTCTACGTCAATCTCTTGATGCTGGGTATCATGCTTGTTTATATTTATACATTAAATCTTTTCGTTGGCTCTTTCCCCAAAAAAGCAGAAAAGAAGAAGAAAAGCACACATTTTATGCTTTTACCCAGCCCGGCACATGCTCTAGATCGACATCCTCGTCGTACTTTCGATTCTGAATGGCCTGCCAGACGTTGGGCCAACCTGCTAGCAGTGGACTGCCCTTGGCCTTGGCGCCGATGATAGCGAAGCGCGACTGGCCGTGGGCTACGAAGCCGTGCAGAAGGCCCATCTGGACGAGGGTGGCCACGACCATCTCCACATCCTCGTACGTGACCTCGGCGTTGCCCCAGACGAGGCCCTCGTTGGGGCGCAGCCTACGGGGCCCGCCGGGGGGCGGTGCGAGCGTGGAGGCGCCGTCGTCGACAACATTGTTGGAGACGGCGCGCATGAGCAGTCGGTTGCCGTGCGGGGGGCGGTGGTGGTGCGCCGAGGAGGTGGCCGGGCGCGCGGGAAGCCAGCCCTCGAGGCGGCGCTGCGTGTAGATGGCGAGCGTGTGCAGGTGGGCGAGGTCGAGGGTGGCGGCAGCGCGGCGCGACGACGAGGCAGCCAAGGCGGGCGGCGGGGGCACGTAGGTGAGGAGAAAAGCGCGGCGTGAGAGGCTACGCCAGAGCAGCGGCCGCAGACGTGACGCGAGCGGCAGCAGCAGGCCACGCTCGAGCAACCAGCGCTCGTGCGTGGCGAGGTGCGCCTGGAAGGCGACAAAGTGTCCCGCGCGAACGGCGCGGCACAGCGGGCGAAAGACGGGGGTCAGGGTTTCGGCGGCCTCGGGGCGGTCGAGCAGCGCGGCCGAGGGGAAGCGGCCGAGGAGCATGTTGCTCGGGATGAGGTACGTCAGGATGCGGGCACGGTGGGCGCGGAACGCGGCGGGCGTCTGCCGGTATGCGGCCTCGAGGCACAGCGCGGCGCGGCGGGCATGGTGGTTGGCAAAGTTGAAGCGGCCGAGGTAGTAGAGAAAGGTGACGCGCTGGGCGGCCGGGTAGAGGCGCAGCGGCGGGGATATGCTGGCAATGTTGACAAAGATCATGCGCGCGAGGTGGGTGCGGCGGCAGGCAAAGAGGAGCTTGAGGACGAGGTTGGCAAACATGTAGACGCCCGTCTTCTTGCCCTCGGGCCGGCTGCAGCGCGGGCTGGAGCGGTCCGTCAGGCAGGTGGTGAAGATTTTCTGGATAATCTCGGCAGACGACTCGGCAATGGACTTGTCCTCGTCACCAGCGCCGGCGCCACCCCCGGCGCGGAGCTTGCGCATGAGGTCGGGCCGGCGGTTGAGCATCAGGGTGAGGCGCGCGAGCATCTCGGAGAGGGACATGCTGGCCTGAAGCAGCATGCCGCCGTAGGAGGGGTGAGCAAAGGCCGTGGCGCAGGAGCTTGTATTTGTACCAATTAGTTCTTTTGTTCGTCAATCAATGTGAAGAGGAAGCTGTCATGTGACCATGAGATGGGAAGGAAGAACTGACTTGACGAGACCGGCTAATCGCTGATGCGCGGCCGCGAGATCATCAAAATCAATGTCCCGCCAAAACACGAGGTAGTCCTTGATAAACGACTGGAAGCCCGGCCATGCCGTCGCCTGGCCCTCGGGCACATTGTCCTCCTGCGGCAGGCACGCTTCGACGACGTCGTCGACGCTCGCCGGCGTCGTGAAGCTGCTGCGAAGCTCGGCGGCCAGCTTGAAGTACTGCGGGTCGCTGGTCGAGTCGACCTGTAGCCAGGCCCGCAGCGCGTCGCCCTGCTGCTGCCGCACCTGCTCGCGGATCGCGCCGAGAAACTCTCGCACGAGCGAGCCGTTGCCCATTCTTTCTCCTGGTCTGGCGCGTGCGCGCGGAGATGCGGGCGGGAGGCAATGTGGAAGAATGGATGGGGTGGTTTCTGGATGGTGGTTGGGAAAAGGTTGTCGCTTGGCTGGTCGTGGGTGTAGATCGAAGGGGCTGAGCGGGTCTGGGACGCTGTAGTTAATATTAGGTGGTCGGCCACCTTCATCTCTTTTCATCGACTCGACTTTTGTGTTTGTACTACAGATGAACTTGACAGAAAGCTCAAGAGTTTTAGCTTGCTTAGTTATCTGATCATTCATACTATCGTCGGCGTTGTTAAATGCTGATTACACGTGCTTTCAATGGAACCGTATGCTATTCAAGTACAAGTGCTATGAAACCTACAAATACTCCAGCTACAAACACATGAATAATCTCCCTTTTTTCGTCACTTTACTTGGTCGTTTCTTTTTTATACAGACTCAACCCGCTGCACAACCATGGCAGTAGCAGCACCACCGCCATTGCAAATGGCGGCGACACCATACTCGCCAGGCTTGAGCTGGTGAAGAAGGGTGGTCAGGATGCGCGATCCAGAGCTACCCAGGGCGTGGCCGAGGGATATGGCACCGCCAAGAGGGTTGACCTTGGCGCCTTCAAGGCCAAGAATCTTCTGGTTGGCGAGAATGACACCGGCAAAGGCCTCGTTGAACTCCCACACTGCCACCTGGTCCTTGGTAATGCCGGCACGCTCCAGCGCAATCGGAACGGCCTTGGCGGGGGCGATGGGGAAGTCAATGGGCGCCATGGCGGCATCGGCGTAGCTGACAATCTTGGCCAGGACACGCGAGTCCTTGCCGTACTTTTCAGCAATGGAGCGGTTGCCGAGGACGAGAGCGCTGGCGCCGTCGTTGAGGGTAGAAGAGTTGGCGGCAGTGACGGTGCCGGTCCCGTCGCGGACAAAGGCAGGCTTCAAGGTGGGGACCTTTTCAAACTTGATGTCCTGGAAGCCCTCGTCAGTGTCGATGATGGTATCGCCCTTGCGACCCTTGACGGTCACGGGCGCAATTTCCTCAGCAAAGGCCTTGTCGGCCCAGGCCTTTTGGGCGTTGCGGTAAGACTGGATGGCGTACTCGTCCTGCTGCTCGCGGGTGATGTTGTGCTTCTTGACCGTGTTCTCGCAGCAATTTCCCATGTGGAACTGCTGGTAGACGTCGGTGAGGCCGTCCTTGACCAGGCCGTCCTCCAGCTTGGCGTGGCCAAAAGCAGGAAGGCTGCTGGATCGGTTAATGTAGTAAGGAACGCGCGACATGTTCTCCATGCCACCAGCAATCTGGGCCTCGGCAAGACCCATCTGAATGTTTTGGGCGGCAAACACGACGGCCTTGAGACCGGAGGAGCAGACCTTGTTGATGGTGATGGCCTCGGTGGTCTCGGGCAGGCCGGCAAAGATGACAGCCTGACGGGCAGGAGCTTGGCCAACGCTGCCGGAGAGGACATTGCCCATGTAGACATCGGTGATCTTCTCGGTGGGGACCTTGGACTTTTCGAGGGCAGACTTGATGGCGACGGCGCCAAGCTGAGGCGCGCTGACGTTAAGATAGGAGCCGTTGAACTACAAATTTGTCAGATTGTTCCGCGCAGTGCGAATGGGATGAACAGACGCACCTTGGCAGTGGGGGTTCTGGCAGCGCTCAGGATGTAGGCTTCCTGAATCTCCTTGCGGAGGACCGCCCCCGTGGAAAAGGAGCGGGAGCGGGCGCCAGCAGAGAGATGCTGGGCCAGCATGTTTAGTCTGGCGGTTCTAAGTGGCGCGGCAGGCATTGTGGCGGATGTGGACGGCGCGACTGGACAAGATTGAATCGCAGAGGCTGAAGCGTCAGGGAGCAAAAAAGATTGAGGCGAAGAGGGGAAGCGAGACGAGGGTGACGGCGTATAATGCAGAATATATTAACAACGTCAAGGCCCGGAAGCAGGTGTTCGGAAACAAAGGCGACGTGGGTCGGCGCATGTCGGGCGACGTCGGCTTAGGGCGGGGGGAGAGTTCGCATTGAGGCAAGGTGGTTGGCTTCCCCGGCTTCAGCAGGGGGGGGCAGTTTGACGGAATGCGGGATTGGCTCCAACAGCCTGTAGGTAGGCTTACTCTAGCAGTTTTGGCTGGTGGAGATTCACCTGTCTCGGCGGCCGTTCCGCCCATCAATGTATGTAGATTCAGGAAGCAGATTTCTCCGTTCATGTAGCTACACATGATCGCAGTTCATTCTCATAAAACCAGGAGAGCTCCAATAATTCCTGTTTAAAAATATTCTCAAGTCATTTGGACATCTGTAACTTCATGTCGTGCACGCCCTCAAGCTGCCATACAGAACTCGACTCCACGTGACGCAAGAAAACGGGCCCGGGTGGTCTCGACCCTGAATCTATCCTCATTGGCCACGCTCACCATCAGGGTGGTCCCAAATGCTGCCATAATCCAGAGGGTGACAAGCGGCATCTCCTCGTGCCCAAATATATTCGCCATCGCCGCCTCTTGACTCAAACAACAACTCCACCTCCTCAAGCCAGTTCTTCAAGCCTCTTCGCTATCGTTACTGCAACTTTCCCCCATCAGCGAAACCCCTTCAACACCGCATATACTCTTTGCGGCGCACTTGCCCGCATCTCCGCCGCACAGTCACCATGTCAACGGCCGCCAGACGCCGCTTAATGCGTGACTTCAAGGTGCGTGATTCTGATCGAAATACCATTCGCGTTGATCTGGTACTTACTCACACTGTCTCAGCGAATGCAAACCGATCCTCCTGCCGGCGTCTCTGCCTCTCCGATACCCGACAATGTCATGACATGGTTCGTCTACCTGGCTCGATGGAGGAGCGGCGCCAGAAACGTCTTTACTAACCGCACATGGCGACTCGCAGGAACGCCGTCATCATCGGGCCCGCAGACACACCGTTTGAGGATGGCACATTCCGTCTTGTGATGCAGTTTGAGGAGCAGTATCCCAACAAGCCACCGCAAGTCAAGTTTATTAGCCAAATGTTCCATCCCAACGTGTACGCGACAGGCGAGTTGTGCCTGGACATTCTACAAAACAGGTGGAGTCCGACGTACGATGTCGCCGCCGTGCTGACGAGCATTCAAAGGTTAGTAATGCAGGACGAGTGTCCGGTTTCAAACACTGACGCAGCCATAGTCTTCTCAACGACCCCAACACTGGCTCGCCAGCCAACGTCGAAGCGTCAAACCTCTACAAGGACAACCGCAAAGAGTACACAAAACGGGTCAGAGAAACGGTAGAGAAGAGCTGGGAGGACTGACGGCATATCGAGACACGGCCAAGTAGACTCTGTTAAGTGCATGGTCGATAGCGGTCATCTACAGCATGTGGCCTGTGTTTAGAAATGGCGCGTGGAAGGCCTTACGCAAGGCTGCCTGATGCTGCGCATTTCTTCTCGCAGGACGAGGCGTTTCTATCTGGGCGTTTTGGGCGTTCGTGTACATGATTATACCAGGGTTATTTATGCACTATCATGTAATTTCAGCGGTGTTTTTCATGGCTGGATGAGTTCATAAAAATAAAGAAATAACATGAAGAAATCTTTGGAATCGACTTGGTCGTGTGCTCTGTTACATGTTACTGTCTTGTTGGCTGCTTGTTTGATCGGCTCATTGGTTCCGACAAGCAAGGAAATATTAGAGCGAAGATGGTAGTTACTAGAGTAAAAAACGCATGACAAAGGACAAAATTAAGAACGGCGAATTGAGAACGGCGAATTGAGAACGGCGACAAGTGCAGCTGGCGTTTGCTGGAAGACCGGTGACTGCGCTTGGCCGAGTTCCGCAGTTATTTCACCTTGTATTCACTGTGCTTCGCGTCCAGGGCCCGCGTGATTATGGCTGCATAATCTTCCATTATTCAAGCTTATCATCACATTCCAAAACACAGCTCTTCCCAGGCGCATTCCCCTAAGCCTCACCACCTGCCTTTATATTTATAACATCTTCTCTTTACTGCAGCGTGTCAACTCCTGAATAGCCTTCTAGCCACCATTCAGCAAACAAGCATCGTCATCATAATCATGTCTAGTAAGGGCAGTACCGTTTCAAATGCCAACAAGGGCAAAGTCAGCGTATGGACCGAAGAGGCCAAGGCAAGTCAACCGCTCTTTTCCACCTCCGGCCTCGCTGAGCACGCCTCTTTATTAGTATGAGCTTTTATTGCGCATCATCCATCAGCTCAAGCAAGGGAAGTCCATCAATTGGAGCGGCATCAAGATGAAGGATCGCAACACAAAGTCCCTGACGAACCAGTGGACCAAGATCGGCAAAGACATGGCCGCGCTGGAGGATCTCGAAGGCGACGCTATCAGTGCTGCTCCAACGCCCAAAAAGGGAGGAGGTACGTCTGGGATGTGGTAGTTGACTGTTTTCATGAACTGACATTGCAATTCGAAGCCGCAAAGCGCAAGATGGCTGTCAAAAACGAAGATGGTGATGAACCTCTGGAGACTCCAGTCAAGAAACGAGGTACATTGGACTAATTATTATGGAACAACTCGTTTGAATTAGTTTTCTAATCATTGCGTTTAGGTAGAGTCGCGGCTGTGAAGAAAGAGGCCAACGTGAAGAAGGAGGATGATGGAGAAGAAGACGACATTGATGAAAATTGAGCATTGAGGACACGACAAGATGGAAATATAACGGTCGTAAATCAGTCATAAACTTACGATAGTGGCTAAACTACAGGATATTGCTACAGAAGATGAGCTTAGTTTGCTGTATAGGAGACAAATGGGCTGGCTGATGGCCGATTGGCGTCGAAAACATTTAGTATGCCACTCTTTGAGGAGCAAGCACAATCATATGCCTTCATCGGCAAGAATACACTACCACACCACTTTATTTTCGTTCATCTTGTACTGGCGGCAGCGATACGTAAACTGTCGAGTTACGGTTTACGCCCCCACCCGTGTCTTCACCCTCAAGTCACCTCACCCCTAGACACGGCCACTTTACTGCAACGCCCCCCCAGCCTTTTTATTTTTCTTTTCTTTTGCTTTCTTTTCTTCTCTGCAGAGAGTACTTGCACAGCTTAGCTTGCATTGCACTTGAACGATTCTGGTTTCTACACCACACTTTCCACCGTTCTTTCCTTCCAACTCTCAACTTTCTCCTCTCATCATTCCCTTGGCCAAGGTCAATAGCACAATCCCACTCAACGTTTTCCAAACCCAGTCACAATGACCAATATGGCAGCTGAGGCAAAGTCAGCATGGACTGAAGAAGCTAGGGTATGCCTTTTACCCTTCTTCGTTCCTGATTTGCGCGTCTAATCCCCCCTTCTCTTAATAATAGTACCAATTCCTACTTCGAATCATTGGTCAGCTTCAACGCAACGGGCAAAGTATCAAGTGGGACGAGATCAACATACCAGGTCGTACACAGAAGTCTCTCCAGCATCAGTGGGCAAAGATCAGAACTCAGGTAGCAGACTTGGAGAAGAGTGCTGGTCAGACCAGCGTTCCCAGCACGCCCACCAAGGCCAAAGGTAGGACCAGCAAGGAGAATCCCATGCCGTTGCAGAACATATCTCGGAATGCTGACTGTTGCGTGTCAAAGTAGGTGCTGGCACCAAACGCAAGGCAGACGCCATCCTGACGCCCGAGGCAACGCCCCGGAAGAAGTGAGCTCGTAAGTGCCAGACTCTTTTCCGTGGTAGACACTTATTAAGCTAACGAGACTACTTTGTAGCACTTTCCAGCACTTCCTAGCAACTCGCCTACTTCAAAGAAGGAGTTCGATGAGGACGATTAAGTGCAGGCGTGTGCATAGAAGGCGTGCTGGGTCATCCTGGCAGATACAGGCGTCGGACGGGAAGAAGCAATCTATGGCTGGGATTAATGGTACTTTGATCGACAAGATCGCTGGTCTGCAAAGGCGAGATTACACAGGACGGACTAGTTGCCGAGGGGGAGGAGCTACATCAAACGAGATCCTCGCTACTGGCAACGGGATTCATGCGATTGCTTTAGGGAAATAGGAGTAATACAAAAGATCGACACTTTTGCTCGAGATCTTGGCCTCTGAATTGACTGGATACGAGCAGGGTAAGATGCTCTAGTGTGCTATTTCCTTGGCCATTGACGGCCTTGTGCTTGCATGCGCGACTAATCACTCGGCACCCTCCCACACCGAGAATGGTCGCTAAATTGCCGTGGTTTGCATCATCAATAGGATCTGCATACGAAGCACACATCTCGTTGATTCATCACGTGGGCCGGGATGCCATGCAGCGAGGCGTGACATCGTGCGGGTGTGGCGGTGAACTAGCGGTGGTGTAGATGATGGGTTCGCTGTATACGTATTCAACAATATTTCTCGTCGCGGACAAGTTGGCCATGGTCGCGCAAAAGAGAAAAATATGTCGCAGCTGGGTGGCTGACGGATAGGCTGGATCCGGCGTTCCATGCCATCCACCTTGTTGGTCTCGGGAAGGCGGAAAGGGCAAGTCGCCTACTTGTGTGATACATAGTTCTCTGGCATGTACACACCATCAAGACAAGATGGGCGATGGACAAGAGATATGCAAGTGTGCATGTGCGTGTAGCAATAGCAGTGGCGTATCGCGGGAGTGGTTAAGCCAAGGTAAAGGGTGGTGTGAAGAGAGAGATGCCGATTTGAAGGCGAGGTAGGTTCCACGGAACGAAAGGGTACCTAGAAACATACCTGTGCCTGCCTAACTGCAACCTAGGTAGGTACCTACAGTGGGCCCAAGGTAATTCAAATCACCACCAAATCCCCATACAATGCTGCTCGGAAATATCTGAAGGCGATGTACTTGTAGGCAGCGGGTGTACCTGAGGCGAAGCTACTTACTACTAAATAATGGATGGCCGCTAAATTTACTACCTAATGCGCTGTAGTTGAGTGGCTTGACCAGGTGCCTGCCCTGTGGAGCGACCTCATTACAGGGGCTTATTATAAGCGTCCAACACCATTGTACCTAGGTGCCTACGTTGCGATACTTTCATACTGTAAAGTGAGCTTCGAATAAAATATCGACTTAACAAATCTTATGGCTTCAAATCACAATACAACATGATTCATCGCTTCTCGGGAATTATCTGCATGGCAATAGCAGGCAGATTAGGTGTCCAACTGTTCCATCTGCCCATGTACGAATGACCCACCCGACGCTAGCGTATGTGCTGTGGACTGGTGATCCACCCTCAGCGTTTCTACAGGAAAGTTGCATCGTTTTTTATCCCCAGACTCAACCAGGCCACATCACATGGGCTCTCGCTGCCATCCACAATCTTTTTCTCCCTCTCTTCGACCGTCTAACCCGTCATCGAATCCGCTGCTTCTCGCTTCTGCCTCTTGTCGACTGCTTCTTGCTCTTTTGCGCCGCGAAATCGACGACATTGCAACTACAGGAGCTCGAGTATCAGGCTCGATTTTTTCTCCATCTGCTTTGCCTGACGCCCGCTTCATTCGCCTGCCGCGCATCTTGTTACGACTAAACAAAGCTTCCGCGTAAACCACAAGACTGGGCGTGCACATCCTCAGAGGCCTTTGCATTCTTTCCTTCGCTCTACAGCCACAGTCGGCCGCTCTCCCACCATGAACGGCCACTCCATGGCAGGGGCCAAGAGAAAATCCTCCGGGTCCCCAGATCGCGCGCCCGCTCCGAAGAGAGTCCCCAACGGCAACCATTCCCACGATGAGAACACTTCGGATACCGATTCCATTCACTACGACGACGAGTTTGACCTCGTAGATGAAGGCGACATGTATAGCGGCACGCCGGTCAGCCTGGGCGAGTGGCAGGACACCATCCAAAAGGTTGTCCGCAACGTCGTCGCTATTCGCTTCTGCCAGACCTGCTCCTTTGATACCGACCCGGCCTTGACAAGTGAGGCTACCGGGTTTGTTGTCGACTCTGAGAGAGGGTGAGTATTGCTGCACAGTGGATTGCGCGTACCCTTGTCGGTCCATACACATCCTGACCGAACCCTACAGATACATTTTGACCAACCGCCACGTCGTCGGCTCTGGACCTTTCTGGGGTCACTGCGTCTTTGACAACCACGAAGAAGTCGACTGCTATCCCGTCTACCGCGACCCCGTGCACGACTTTGGCATACTACGCTACGACCCAAAGGCGCTCAAGTACATGCAGGTGGATGGCTTGGACCTGACCCCTGACCAAGCAAAAGGTATGCAAGGCAGTCTCTTGCTTTTCGGGGATGCGCGCTGATATAATTATACAGTCGGTGTCGAGATCCGCGTCGTAGGTAACGATGCAGGTGAAAAGCTTAGTATCCTGTCTGGCGTCATTAGTCGTTTGGACCGCAACGCGCCCGAGTACGGAGAAGGATATAGCGATTTCAACACATGTTACTACCAAGCAAACGCGGCAGCCAGTGGTGGTTCGTCTGGTAGTCCTGTCGTCTGCAAGGACGGCACTGCCGTTGCGCTCCAGGCTGGTGGCAGATCCGATGGAGCCTCGACCGATTACTTTCTGCCCCTCGACCGCCCACTGCGCGCACTGCAGTGCATCCAGCAAGGAAAGCCTGTCACGAGAGGAGACATACAGTGCCAATTCTTGCTCAAACCCTTCGATGAGTGCCGCCGTCTCGGCCTCAGCCCCCACTGGGAGGCTGCTATCCGTCAAGAGTTCCCTGACGAGACCAACATGCTGGTCGGCGAAATCATTCTTCCCGATGGCCCTTCCCACAAAAAGATTGAAGAAGGCGATGTTCTAATCAAAGTCAACGGCCAGCTCATCACTCAGTTTCTCCGACTCGACGATATTCTCGACTCCAGCGTAGGCCAGCCTATCAAGCTGCAGCTGCAAAGGGGTGGTCAGGATATCGAAGTGGAGATTGAAGTCGGTGATTTGCACAAGATTACTCCAGACCGCTTCGTTTCTGTCGCCGGCGCTAGTTTCCACGATATTTCCTACCAGCAGGCTAGACTCTACGCCGTTGCTGTCAAAGGCGTCTACGTCTGTGAATCAGCTGGGTCGTTTCGCTTTGACAACACCGATAACGGGTGGATCATTCAATCCGTCGACAATAAGAAAGTTCCGGATCTCGACACCTTTATCCAAGTCATGAAGGGCATTCCTGACAAGGCGCGAGTGGTCGTCAAATACAAACATCTTCGCGACCTTCACACTCTCAACACAACTGTCATCTATGTTGATCGTCATTGGTCTGCCAAGATGAAGCTTGCTGTACGAAACGACATTACAGGCCTGTGGGACTTTTCTGATCTTGGCGATCCTCTCCCGCCTGTGGCACCTGTTCGACGCTCGGCCGCCTTTATCGAGCTGGACCATATGCCCGACCCAAGCATCGCCAAGCTTATTCGCAGCTTCGTCCACATCAACTGCACCATGCCCGTCAAGCTTGACGGCTTTCCCAAAAATCGGAGATGGGGTATGGGTCTCGTCATTGATGCCGAAAAGGGTATTGTTCTCATCTCAAGAGCCGTTGTGCCGTACGACTTGTGCGACATTACCATCACAATTGCCGACTCCATTATCGTCGAGGGCAAGGTTCTGTTCCTCCATCCGCTGCAAAATTACACCATCGTCAAGTACGACCCATCCCTTGTGGACGCACCCGTTGTAAGCGCTCGCTTAAGCAGTGAGCCCCTGACACAGGGTGCCAAGACCCATTTCTTGGGGTACAATAGGATCGGGCGCGTCGTACACGGTTCAACTACAGTCACTGAGATTACTGCTGTCGCCATTCCGGCTAACTCTGCCGCTCCACGTTACCGGGCTGTCAACGTTGATGCCATCACAATTGACAGCAATTTGGGCTCCTCCTGCAACAGTGGTGTTCTTGTTGCACCTGACGGCACTGTCCAAGCTCTATGGCTGTCATATCTTGGCGAGAGATCTTCGTGCAGCCAGCGCGATGAAGAGTACTATCTCGGTCTGGGGACTCCTACTCTGTTACCTGTGATATCTGCTATCCAGAGGGGTGAGATGCCCAAGTTGCGCCTCTTGTCTGTGGAATTCCGCTCAATCCAGATGTCCCAGGCCTCTGTCATGGGCATTTCTGACGAATGGATCAAGAAAGTCACACAGGCCAATCGTTCGCATCATCAGCTATTCATGGTGAGCAAGCGCACGTTTGAGCGTGGCAGCATGCCTGTATCTCTCCTAGAGGGCGACATCATTCTTACTCTGAATGGCAAAATTTGCACCACCATTACGGATTTCGACATCATGTACTCCAACACCGTGCTCGATGCCGTCATTATGCGTGAGAATGAAGAGATTCAGCTGCAGCTTCCAACTGTCCCCGCAGAAGACTTGGAAACAGATCATGCCGTTGCATTCTGCGGTGCTATCTTGCATCGCCCTCACCAAGCCGTGCGCCAACAAATCAGCAAACTGCACAGCGAGGTCTACGTCTCTAGCCGCATTCGTGGATCTCCTGCGTACCAGTACGGTGTGGCCCCTACCAATTTCATCACCCACGTCAATGCCGAGCCGACTCCGGACTTGGATTCATTCATTGCCGCGACTCGCAAAATTCCTGACAACACATGTACGTTGACCCTTCTCGATGCCGCTTCATACAAATCATTAACAAAGATCTAGATTTCCGTCTCAAGGCTGTTACCTTTGACTGCGTGCCGTGGGTCATTACCATGAAGAAGAACGACCACTACTTCCCGACGATGGAGTGGATCAAGGACAACTCAGAGCCCTGCGGCTGGCGCCGTGTAACATATGAAGGCGCTGCGGTGACGAACGGTGAGGCTGTAGATGGCGTGCCTCTGCCGGCCGACGATGCAGAGATGGAATAGACCAAGACTCGATGATTTGAGGCTGTGTATAGTGTTTTTCTTATGTTGCTTCTCCCAGCTTGGTGCAACTTTTTTTTTTTCATGCATTGTGAGAAAGCAAGAAAAGCAGAGATGGCTTTGTTTTTGATTCTTATTGCATTTGGTATTGGACTATGGCGTTATGTGGCTATGAAGGATCTCAGGGAGTTTTCTGGAGCTGTTTCTGCGACTGTAATATCTTGGAAGATGTTATAGACTTGCATCAACATGATACCGTCGATAGTTGGCTTTTAACTCCTTGTCGAAATAATTTTTCATATCACGGGATAGAGTAGACTATATAAAGAGAACTTGTCTGCTTATGATTACCTCGGACATACTTTTCTTTCGGCTGCGAATGAATATTCGGGTGCCTGGAGCTGACATTACGAGGCGGCGCGGTCTTGTCTGTCGGTGGTGGGGTAACTTGCCCCACATACAGCTACGAGTTGCATCACAGGACACCCCAACTTCAACACTGCCACTCCAAAACTGCTGCCTGTTGCTCTCCTTCAATATCCCAGAGATCATTCCTTATATCACGAGTGATTTATTTCTACCAAACGAAACCCTCAGATTAGTTACAACTTTGACGTCGAAATATGGCTCCCGGGGCCACCTGGCTGGTAAGCCCGACTCCCAGTGTGTTGGCATGTATGACTGACTGCAAGGCCTTTCTCAACAGACAAAGGTCAAGGTCCAGCTGAAGCTGGCCATCGCGCGCCTGCGCATGGTGCAGCAGCGCGATGAGCAGCTGGGTAAGACGCAAAGACGCGCAATGGCGCAACTCCTCGAGTCCGGCAAAGTCGACTCGGCCACGATCCGCGTTGAGAACATTATCCGATCCGACATCATCACCGAGCTGCACGAGATGCTCGAACTATACTGCGAACTGCTGCTAGCGCGGTCAGGCCTCATGGAGGCCGCACAGGTCGACCCCGGTCTAGAGGAGGCCATCCAGAGCATCATCTACGCGGCGCCCAAGACGGAGATCAAGGAGCTGGCGACGGTGCGGCAGCTGCTCGCGGAAAAATACGGCAAGGAGTTCGTGCTGGCGGCAACGGATAATGCGGAGAACAAGGTCAACGAGAAGGTAGTCAAAAAGTTGAGCGTGGAGCCGCCGCGCAAAGAGCTCGTGCAGGGCTACCTGGAGGAGATTGCGCGGGCATACGGCGTCGACTGGCCGAAGCGCGAGAAGACGTCGCCGCCGCCAGAGTACGAAGACGACGACGATGAGAGCCCTTCTGGTGGGCAGGCTCAAAAGATCATCGAGCAACCTATCGGGGCAGAGCAAAAGTCGCTAGCCAGGGGCGACGGCAAGGTGGCAACGCCCGCGAGGCGAAGGGCAGCAGACTTGGAGGACCCAGCAAGCCCGCTTACAGTGACGCCGCCGCGACCAACGACAGACAACGTGCACCCCAAGGTCACAATGGGGTCGGTAGAGCTGAAGCCAAGTGCGAGGAGAGGCAGCTCTACCAAGAAGCACGAGCCAGAGGGCTCTGTCCCGGACATATCTGACCTGGAGCAGAGGTTTGCGGCATTGAAGAAGCGGTGATGGATTGATTCTGAGTGTTATGGGACTATTACGAGAGCCGTATCACAAGTTTCATAGACGGACTTTCTGCGTAGCGATAATTGTTTCGTCGAGAATACCAAGTTCGGCATTCATGTATGCATGGGCTGGCAGTCGCAAGTGGCTCGGTCCATCCTGGCTGCAAACGCTCACTTCAGATTGCTGGCACTTGGCAGCTGGCAACTGGCCGCTACTTACCTACATAAGAGGAAAGAAGACGAGTTACTGCAAACAGCAAGTTTTTCTTCGCCGGTAATTCATGTTCTGCTTCCCCCCCTCCCTTTCCACTACCGATGCCCGCCGCAACCCGCCAATTCGGCCACGATTTGCATTCCGACGTGTGTTGGCCCTCCGCAACAGATTCTATATGGATCCTCTCGATGTTTTAATTGTCAATGCTCGCGGTCAGCTTGGCTGCAGCGGCCTGCGTAATCTTCGTGATTTAGCCCAGATGAGGCAGGAAACGATCGAGAAACGCTTCGCTGGTGCTCAGCACCTGCTCACGGTACGCAACACCCTCTCAATCTATGCAGCCTGGCTTTGGGCAAAGGCGTTTTACGAGCCTCCCAATGATTTGCATCGAGTCATGGAGAAATGGTGCGCGTATCTTTGGGGCATTGGATGCACCCGCGAGATGGCACGCATTGCGTGGACAGAGGCCCAAGTCATGCTTGGGCCAATGTCGGTAACAAAAAGCTCGCCTCTTGGCGCACTGCAGATGAAGATCGGTTCATCGATCACGATGCAGTTTCCCACTGCTTCTCTTCACAAGCGCAAGATTGCTGTGCTGCAGGAGTGCGCCAGTCATGAAAAACAGGTAATCAAAAAGACAACCCGTCAAGAGGCGCCATTGCCATCCGGAAAGAAGCACAAGACTAGCCATGTTAGCCAGACCATATTACCTGGCTCTCCGTTTCGAAAGACGGTGCATGTCTGCCCTCCGTCCGTACATGCAAGTCGACAAGGCTTTCTCTCCCTGTCTCCCGATAACAAAGACCTACACTCGCATTTCTCTCAAAACGCGGCACGCCGCGCCCAAGAGGAGGCTGAAGTATCGAGGGGACTATCAGGCTTTCGCTTTGACTTTGGACGTATGTGAAGCTAGACGTCCTGGCAGTGTTTGGAACTGACACGCATCAGTAAATAATGCCTCGCAGCCTTCAGTTGGTGGTTCGCACTGGAGCCCGCGCCAGGGTGTGGCAAGAGACAGCCAACGACGCGATGAGAACACATCGGCCGCGCAGATCCATAGATGGCCAGTACCAGTCCAGGTGGAGGAGAAAATGTCGATGTCTCCTTCGTGGGCGGTATCCGTTCGGCACCCAATTGCGCCGCCCGCGCCACCGACGCAGAAGCAAATGCAAAAGCAGAGCTGGCAGATCAACAATATACAGAACCAGATCATCAAGCATGAAAATGCCTCAGTATCCCAGAAGAAGGCTTCTGGGGCTTTGAAGAAGCCTAGAGGGCCGACGAAAGAGGTTCCTGTTGCGAAGACTGGACAGTCCTCCATCGCCAAGTTTGGTGCACTCGCTGCTGAAGCCAATACACAGTCGACACCCAGCTGTTTACTTCGGCATGAAGATGAAAGCGGGCGTCTTTCTCCTTGGGAAGAGGTAAGAAAGGACTGCAAAGATCAGGTTATAGCTAACCACGATAAGGATAAATATGTCGTCGAGATCCCAAGACAGGCTACTTCTACGGTAGTGCAGGCGGAACTAAGCAATCCGCCGCTCCCATTGAAGCCCGCTTCTCTTGGTAACACAAATGGCGCTACCAAAAAGGTGTCTCTGAGCCACTTTGGTACGCCCAAAGGCATCCTCAAGCCTGATAGCAAGAAAGATAGGCCGCCACATCAATCATGCATTCCCAGTGCGCCGGCGGTACCAGCGCAGCAGAACTTCCAGCATCACGCGTCTTTCAATCCACATTATACTCAGCATCATCCACCGCACTTGACGCAGCATCATGCGTTGAACCCGAACGACCCTGGAGCTCGCGTGGCGCCTTACCCGAGGATGCATAGCAGCCCGTTGTCCCAGCATCCGATTCTTTTACAACAGCGAGTCGCTTACAAACCCCTGATCGGATACCATCCAGGCGTAACACGCTTATTTAGAAGAAGACCGAATGTCTGGGTCCATCAAATGAGTCGTGACGTTGCTTTGGACACATGGGGTGATTTCTCGAACTCGAACCAACCGCAGGAATACTGGGCATGGGAGGAATATGATCCAGTTAACCCGTTTGTCTAGGATATGAGCGGAAGAATGCAACGCCAGGCTCCTGGAGCCTGATTGCTCCGTAGTGTTTGATAGATACGAACTTTGGGCAGCACACCGGTGTGTGGCACTTAATTACAAGTCGAGGATAATTTGATCGAGCTTGGGAATGTTTGTTAAGCTGAATTATATGAAAATAAGAGATGGGTTAACGTAGAAAAGATGAGCGCCTCGAATAGCGACTGTGCCAGATCACAACTCCGAAACACCGCAACTCCGAGATATGCCGGCAGAGTATGTACAATAAGGACACGATGGATCCATAAAAAAAAAGGCTCTGCTACTTTTTCGATTTTGCAGATTTTCCGCGGCGTTGTTTTTGCCTATAATATCGGGTTCTTCCCAGAGACGGGTTGTTTATTCCAGCTTGTCTAAATGCTCGAGCCTGGTCAGAACGGCCTGCTTACTCGTCTCCTCAATCTCGCCGGCCAGAAAGACCTCGTCGAGAATGGCATAGACTTTGTAAAAATTGAAGACGAGATCGAGCTCGGAGACGTTGCCGAAGAAGGCGTCGAGGACCTCGACGAAGAAGTGGATAGCCTCAAGGTAGGCGAGTTCGTTGTCGTTTGTGTCGACACAGACGCAGAAGAAGAGGCCAGCGTAGCGGCGGTAGACGATTTTGTGGTTGCGAAACTCGACAAAGTTGGACTGATATTTTTGGTCGCGCGGCGCGACGAGGCGGTGGACCTCGCCCTTGACCTTTATTTTTTCCTCGTCGCTGAAGGGGGCGTACCATTTGGCGAGACGGGTCTTACCCCTGTTTGGTGGTGGTTATTTGGTTAGCGAGCGAAAATCAACATTTGATAGGGGAGGGAGAAGACGAACTGTCGGTTCTGAATGAGGATGTAGGAGAGCATCGTTGAGCGGGAAGCTTCGTAAGGGGAGGAGGGGTGGGAGGTAGGCCTGCGCCTACGCGGGAAAGCGGTGCGCCAGTGAGAGGAGTTGGGAGACGGACGGTTTGTTGAGTTGAAAAGAGGTCGATGGCTGAGCGGAGGAGAGGAGGCGACGAGGTTGGCAGGGGAAGTGATGTCGGCTCGTGTTTAATGGACAGACGTGGAGGGGCGGGTGGCCGGCGGCGGCGGTCGTGCGATTCGGGGTCTCGTGTCGCCACGGGTTTTGGTGGGGTCTTGCCGCTGTGAAGCAGTCCGCTATTGAGAGGATGCAGAAAGCCATTGAGCTCGACGCCAAATGGTTCGAAAATAGTAGAAAGTTTGGTCTTTCGTTCCCAGACCTAGCAGCTGTAGCAACAAGGATGTTTTTGTATTAGTATTTCAAGACACGATGCACACCTAGGTACCTGGGGCCACGGCTGCGTATTGCAGGACTGCAAACGGGGCAGCTGGCGGAAGACCAGAGAAACAAAGCCGTTGCATTGCCAGCCGCCAATCTACATATTTCTCTCCTACATGCAACAACGTGTGCTTTTGACATCACTCCTTGATCAACCAAGAACATGAAATGCTCACATCATGTACGCCGATGGACGCCTCCACTGCTTGGAGATGTAATAATAGGGTCCGGCAATTGGGGCCGCTAGCAGCGGGTAACACCGCGACTTGAGCAGCCGGATGACCTCATACCAACTTTTTGTGCGCCTTTCGCATCTCATTTTTACAACATTCTTGGGGTTTAGAAAACAGGAAAGCCTCAGATATTACTCGGCGCCTTCCATGGAGTCTGTTCAACTGATATAGCAGGAACAAATCCTTCGCGCGACAGCGTCCTTTCGAGCTGCCTGCATCTCCGCGACCACGAAAAAATGGTCGCGGCGGCCACACCCAGCCCATCATGGCCGCCAGAAACCCGCTCCGGACCGCCGCGCGCGTCCTCTGGGGTGATGTCCAGACAAACCAACCCTGGCAGCGCATCCTCAAGTACTCGATTGCGTGCGTCGCGGCCCTGGTCCTCGCCATCCTGCCCCATTTCAAGGGCCAAGAGAACTTTCTCATTCCCATGGTTGTCGTCTTTGGCCACCCGGGCCAGCGTTTGGGCCTCATGATTGAGTCGCTGCTCATGATTCTCCTTGGAGCTTTTCTTGGCGTTGTGTGGTCGCTGCTCGGCTTGTACCTGGCGAACCTTGTCTTTCCTGAGAATCGCTCCGCTGCCTACGCGATCCGCGGTGTCTTCCTGCTCGTGGCTGCGCTCTTGCACGGGTTCATACGATCGCATAGCCCGCGACTGTTCAACTTTGTGTTGTTCATGCTGGTTGCGGTCATCATCACGGTGCAGGCGCCCACCGATGCAACCGTGGCGCTATTTACAAATATTTACGTGCCCGTTTGCATCGGAGCGGCCGTGTCTTTGTTCGCCAATCTGGTCATCTTTCCCGAGTTGTCCAGCAGCTATCTCGGCGACTCCGCCATCACCACAATATCCGAAGCCATGGAGGCCCTGTCCCGCTCCACACACTGGTTCGTGACGCCGGGCGGAGACTGCGACGAGGTCAGGCAGCAGCGTGCCCACCTTTATAGCACCACCTCGCGCAAGAGCCGGGCCTCGGCCACGTCGCTCCCGTTTCTCAGACGACTTGTGACCACTCGGCGATGGCGCGACTTTGCTTCTGAGTTTCCGAATCCGTTCAAATCGTCGAGTCTCGCCAAGCAGACAAAGGTGCCTATCGAGCTCACTTCACTTGCCAGCCTGACGGAGAGCAAAATTAAGATCCGCTCCAAGTTACGCGCCTGTCGCGCAGCGCAAGATGAAGTCAACTTTGAGATATCCTTGTCCAAGCTACCGCCCGATCTAATGAGACCTATTACCATGGTCTCCATGGCCAATCTGATTCAGGGCATCATTACCGTGATTGGTGCCTGCGAGAACAAGTTTGTTCTACTGGGCGCAAGTACAAAGAAATCGGTACCAGCCGGATCACAGACCGCGCATGTTGTGTCCGGTGCCTCACAACCGACTCGCGATGCTTCGAAGCCAGGCAGGGCTCGAAAACGGAAAGGCAAGCGAAGCCAGCATACAGACGATGTCAAACCAATCAAAGAGATTGAAGAGGGTAGTGCTGAGCTGGTCGAGCATATATTGGTTTGCATCAAAGATCCGGTCATGGACCTCCACCAATCTGTCAAGGAAGCGGTCACTGCTCTCATAGATTGTTTAGCATATTGTCTCCAAGTGACAAAACTACCGTCCGGTGAAGTAGCTCCTAAGTCGTTATCATTGGCCGATCTAGACGTCAAGATTGATCGATTCGGGGACGCCATGGTGACATTCGACGCCCAATCAGCGGAAGCTCTCAAAGCCGCGGCAACAGAGTCCGATGGTCATGCTCTCGACTTCATGCCACGTATGGAAACGTTCCTCATCTCATCCTTTATCCTGGCCCTTCGCCAGTCTGCTGCCCAAGTCATGGTCATGCTACGCCACTCGCGCATGCTGGTCGAGCTCAGGCAGCAGCGCAATAGCAGATCGCGCCTGTGGCTGCCCAAATCTGCCAGCTTCAGCCAGTGGCTGTCGAGCGGCGGCACCGATCCTAGCGCGTCTACCACTGACAGCAGCATCAGTTCGACGCGCAATGACAGTGACGCACCCAAGGAGCTCAATCCTGACGCTGCGCAGAATGGCTCGACCGAAAGCATGCACCGCGCGAGATCTGGCGATGAGGAGGTCACAAGTCCAGTATCTAGCAGCGCAAATTACGATGAAAGGAGGAGTCACACGACGAAAGAAGTGTCCCAGTCTTCGTGGATTGTGCGACTGCGGCATGCTTGCGCAGATGCGCTCGAATGGGCACAGAACTCGGAGGATCTCGTCTACTCCGCCAAGCTCTCCATCGCTCTTTTTCTCGTCACCTGGCCTGCTTTCGTCCCAAGTTGGAACCAATGGTATGCTGACGTGCGTGGCATCTGGGCACCGCTGCAGCTAATTCTCGTCTTTGAGCTCGCCATCGGGACGTCGTTGATTGTATTTATCGTACGCCTTTTTGGCGTGGTCTTTGGTGGTGTCATTGGCTATCTTTCGTACGAGATTGCGCGCGGAAACAGAGTCGGTGTCGTAGCTGTTGTACTTTTCGGCATCGTGCCGTCTATTTACATTCAAGTTGCAACCAAGTACGTGAAAGCAGGAATGATTTCCATTATTTCCATGGCCGTCGTTGCATTGTGTAAGTTGGGCCCTGCTGTTCCATGTAGACTCGCGCTGACTTGCTTTAGCCGCCGTCAACACTACAGCGCCTGGCTACGAGGTGTTTTATCAGCGCCTTGTAGCTTTCATTATCGGAGGCGTGGATGCTGTCCTTGTTGAGATTTTCATCTTTCCTGTGCGAGCCAGAGACCGCCTCGTGGACTCACTCGCCGACGCCGTCGTCCACGTACAAAACATGCAGGCGGTCATCGCTGTCGGTATCGACCATCCTGAGCGTCCCAACTTCCGCTCGCGCAAGCTGTACACACGCTTTAAACGAGCTCGCGACAAGGCCCAAAGCTGTCTTACGGCAGCAGAGACTTACCTTCCGTCTTGCCTCAGCGAGCCGCGCCTCAAAGGAAGCTTCAAGCCTCTGGCGCCAATCTACAGCGAAATCATATACGTTCTGCATCAAATCACCGACCGCATGAATAGTGTGGTTCAACTGCGCCGCGAGTACGGTTCTTCCATCCTGGAGGACCTGAATCATCGCGTGTATGCCTACCGGCGCAACGTCATGGGAAGCTGCAATCTGATTCTCTTTTCCATCCACGAAGCACTCACTACGTGGCTCCCCCTTCCGCAATTTCTCCCCTCAGCCCGCCTCGCGCAGCTGCGGCTGATTAACCGCGTTCGCGAGGTCCTCGACGCGGAGAGCGCCAAGGGGTCGACGTCGGCGCTGCGCAATTACGTCGCCGGCCGTCTGGAACTCGATGAATCGACGGCCAGCATCATAACGAAGCGCAAGTTCTTGTCGTGGAACGCGAGCACCTCGGGCCAGATGGAGATTATTGAGTATCTCGAGGAGCTGACGGACCTGGTCAAGCTGCTCGTCGGCGTGAATGCGTTTCGGCGCGGTATGCTCGAGGCGCCGAGCTACAGGATGTATATGCAACACGGGGACAGGGCGGACTCGGGAGCAGCCGAGGGCGGTGCATCGACTCGGATAGATGCATCGGCGACAGAAGGCGAAGACGAATATCCGGACGTGAGCGTCGCGGATATGGTCGGCGGCACGAGACGCTCGAGAGCGGCGACGGTCACAGAGAGGCCAGATAATCGGCTGCTGGAGCGCGCAGCCCAGTATTGGCATGGCACAAGGGACCTGGAGAGCGGTGCGGGAGGAACCAGCGACGCGGCTGTGGTTGACGACGACGAGGATGGCGTGGATGACATTCCTGTTAGTCTGCAGCGCGTAGCCACACGTTTACGAGAGAATAACGCCGCGGTGCGCAGCAGGGCATTCACGATTGGCAGCGAAAAACGTCCGTGAATCGATGTATGTAGATCCGCGCAGTCTCATGGCGCGACGCCAGCGAAGCGTTGGTAGAAGAAGAAGAAGAAGAAGAAGAAGAATCAGCAATGTGAATGAATTGCCTACGCCGCTACCAAAATCATGTGATGCCGTGGCAATCACGTTGTAACTACCCAAAAGACCATGGTGAATCCAAATTTTGAAACAAAACTATTGCCCGAGGCGCCATGCAGAAACAAAGACCGGATCCAAACCCCAAAAAAAAAGCGTGCTCCAACAATACATCATGCTCCAACGTTCATCATCAATACAGAAAACATAACAAGCGAAAAGGCGACGTTAGAAGATGTTGAGCGGCGTCTTTTCCGCGATGCGGGTGAGGTTGAGCATGGCCCTCGTCTTCTTGGGCCGCTGCTGGAACCTGCGAAACGCCTCCTGCACGTGCCGCGGCTCGACGGGCGTGCGGCCCTCGCTCGGGGGATCAAACAGGCCGTGCTGGTGCTTGCGCTTCTTGGTGCTGCCCTGCTGCTGCTGCAGGGAGGCGGCATCGCCGCCGTTGAGCGCGCGGGCCGTGTCCTCTTGCTCCTTGGCCTTGAGCGCCATCTCGGTGAGGGTCTGGACCATCTCAAAGGTGAGGAAGCCGAGGATGTCGACAATATCGTCCGAGGGCTTGCTGTCTGTGACGATACCGAAGCCGGCCCACTCACGGAAGCGCTTGCCCTTGCGCCAGGTAAACGACGCCTGGCGGTACTCGGACCATGTCACGTATTCTTCGCGCGTCATGGCCCTGGTGCGGTCGTCAGCTTTTCGGAGGCGCTGCAGGGTGATGTAGTTAGACTCTTCCTCCTCATCGTCCTCCTCATCGTCGCGCTCGGGCACCTCGACGTTGAAAAAGGACGCCGGCTCCCAGGGCAGGCCGACCTTGGCCTTCTTATTCTTCTTGGCGGCCTCGTCAACAGGCCCGGCGACGTTGCCGGGGTCGTCGCCCGCGGCGAGATCAGCGTCGGCGCCCTTATCGTCCGAGTCTTTGATGTTCTTGCGCACGTCCTTCCAAGAGAGAAAGGTGCGCAGGCGTGAGACTTTGGCCTGGTCGTGCCGGATCTGGAAGATGAGGTCGTTGGTGCTGATGGACTTGGAGCCGCGGCGCGAGGCGAGCTCGGTGCAGTTTCGTAGCTGACAGAATTCTTAGCACGAGAAAAATCGATAATGGCAAAGGAAAAGGGATGGCATTCGTACCAGCTCGATGACTTGTTGTCGCACAATGTCCTCAATGATGCTCGTAGTTTCGACGGAGGGCTCGCCAGTCTCGCCGGAGACGTACATCATCTGTCGAATCGTGTCAATAAGAATTCTCTTGAATGATTCAGGCGAGGGCGTAAAGTCGGAGTAGGCAACGCAGGCAGCCATGTCACTGGCGGGAAGAGTAGCGAGACTGTCCTTGGTCATGATTACGGTATGAAACCAAGGTCTAGGGACGAGAATATTCGATTCAAAGAGAGTATGGCGCTTCTCGATTGATCAAGCAAACGGACAGCAAATGCGAATAACACATTGCCGCTCGTCGCGTGACTTCTAAGGTCGCTCGCAGCTGGCAGCCGGTTTGCGCCAGCTGGCAGACGACGTCTCTCGTGGCCCCCGCATCTCGCTGCCGGCCATTGTTTCATGGTTGGCCGTTTGCGCATTCATGGAGTAGGTCGGCGTGCGTTGGAGGGGTCCAACCGAAGCGGTGGTAGAGAGGCCTACCTGGCTGATTTCCTGGCGGTACTTGTACATTTTGTCCTTGGCGTCGGCCATGACGGGCGACTATATATCCAGCTCGAGCTGCGACGCGGGGGGGATAGTGTAGTGAATTCGCTGGCGGCAAGTCGGAGGATGAGTAATGGATGGTTACGATGGGACGCCCTAGTATAGTAATAATTATTCGCCGTCGAATGAATGTCGGGGCGGTCCTGGATGGCCCTTGATCCGAAGTAGGGAGGCTGTCGGAAACGAGTGTCGCGGGGCGCTTCGCGATCCAAAGGGCCCGAATAGAGGAATGTCGGAGATCAAGCAATTCGTAGAAAACTCGTGGCGGGTTCGCTGGGATGACGGACTGGGTCCGTATCGGGCTGTCTGTGATGTGGTCGGTAATCGTATGAAGAAGCCTTTGTGTCTACGCTGTGGTCGCGATCCAGCGCCGCCATGGCCCCACGTGACCACTTCGCGTATGAGTTGGCGTTGAAGACGTGGCGGAAGAAAGAAAAAGTTTATTAATTCTTCTTAATACAGGGAAGCCTTTTTGTCCCACTCAATTAGCTTTTATGGGATATTTCTTTTGAGCGATGGAGCAGAAACGCGCAAGGCAGCCTGCAATGTGTACTACCTAGCTGACTTGTACGTGACCGTCACAGAGCTCCAAGCCCTTCACCTCTTGTTCCCCATGCAACAATGTAATGCCCAGCAAGCAGTTTCCATTCCTCCACTTCATCCAGGCCCTCGAGCTGGTCCACGCGCTCCTTTTCAGACGTGTCGATCCACGTCTCCCATATCGACTCGACAGACTTGCACTCGGCACTGCGAAAGCCGGCGTCGCGCAGCCGCTGTATCTGGTCCTGGGGGTTGCGGTAGCGGTCCATGCCCGGCATGTGGATGTGGCGCGCGGCGAGGTTTGCTACCATGGTCTTGCCAAAGGCGTCGTCGAGGTGCACGGGCTCGTAGATGATGGTGGCGGCGTTGGCGATTCTCGACGTAAAGTAGCGCAAGACTCTCTCGGCCTCTTCAGTCTTTAGGTAGCACAAGCAGCACTCTGATAGTATCAACGTGGGGACGTCTGTTCGTAGACCAACCAGAGACTCGGTGATGCTGCTGTCGAGGTCCCGTAGATCCATGCCGTGGCAGTAGTACTCGCCACGACCGTGCACGGGTTGGGCCGTCCACGTTTGCGAGCTTTTTGCTGCTGGACTATTCAAAATACGTGAGAGTTGCGGGTTGGCCTGCACGATCTGGAGCTTTTTGCGGCTCGTCACCTCAAAGTCAACTTCGTGGTATGTGAGCTTTGGATGTGAAGCGCCCGCAAACAGGCGAAAAGGACGAGTGTCTGTGCCGGCTCCCAGAGAGATAATCTGCCGTTCTGTGGATGTGTCTATTGCCGCAGGTGATAGAAAAGACTGAACCAGCCTGTCAAGTGCAAAAGTCCGCGTGTATGTCCCTGCAATATTTATTAGATGCGCCGTCTTATCCCGACCTACAGTGGCCTCGAACACATACCCCGATTGATGATGGGAAACCTTCTCTGAGGGGGTCCGTCCATGCGCGAAACTAAAAAGACGGCATATGGATCGTCTAGGTAGCCGACGTCGACGGCACTGAGGCGTGATACAGCAGCATCCGTATCCGTGCCCTGAATCGCGGAATCGTGATGGGCGCCAGCACCGCCAGGGCCGCCACCATGGCGCGCGCGCAAACCGCCACCTCGGCCTCCGCGACCTCCTCGCAGGGAGAGGAGATTCGGTATTGATGGTGCAGACATTTTAGAGATGAAATCCGAGACTAAATAGCAATGCAGCCTTAATGCACTGCGGTCTCTGAGAAGAAGCGCTTTTATACACGGGTTATGAGTGCTGCCGAATTGACGCAGGTTCATCAGCGCGAGCTCGAGCTCTCACTGGTGGCAGCCCCCACTACCTCTACACCAGGCACAACAGCGATGACTTCACTTTTGAAGGGCCATCAAATTTTCTAAAAAAAAACCTGTCCGCGTGTGATGGTCCCCAAGTGACTCATTCTGACAATAGTCGACATTGATTTCAAATTACCGACTTTGCCCCGTAGGTTGTCAAACATACTCGCGTAGAGCAGAAGTTCACGGGATTAAAACATTGTACAACATGTCAAACTTTGGTATCATACGCAATAGAGTAAGAATTGATGTTTACACGAGAGAGCAAAGTCCCTGAATATGATATAAATTTACAACTCACTTCCCCAGCCACCTCCACCAGGAGACTGAATAATCACCCTTTCACCGGACTCGAGCCTAGTCGTCGCCTTGGCACCGAGATTCACCAGTCGCTTGCCGCCTGACATTTTATCCGTCACGAGTACGGAATTCAGGCCTGTCTGGCCACCTTCGCCGCCTTCCATGCCATACGGCTGTCTTGATCGTCGCTCGCTCAGGATCGAGCACTGCACGGCCACGCGAAACTCGATCTCTCGCACGGTTCCGTCGCCACCGCGGAATTTACCCCTCCCTCCGGAGCCGCTCCGTAGTTCGAAGCGACGGAGAATACAGGGATAACGCTTCTCGAAAACCTCGGGGTCAGTGATGCGCGTGTTGGTCATGTGGGTATGGACACCGCTCTGGCCCGGCCATGTTGGGCCGGCGCCAGCGCCGCCCGCAATGGTCTCATAGTAGCCGAAGCCTTCCTTGTGCTCGCCAGTGACGGGATCCTTGCCGCCTGTACCAAACGTGAGGTTGTTGCAGCAGCCTTGGCTCGCAGCGCATGCCTGGAATGCCTTTAGCACGACGTCAGTCACGCGTTGAGAAGTCAACACGTTGCCGCCAACAACGGCGAGACCAGACCCAGGTTTCAAGATTGTGTCTTGCGGCACAATGATGTTGATGGGAGCTAGACAGCCCTGGTTCAGAGGGATCGAAGAGGAGACCAAGCTGCGCAAGCAGTAGATGATGGCAGAGTGTGTGATGGCGAGCGGAGCATTTGTATTGCCTAGGACATGGCTTCCTGTGCCTGTAAAGTCAAATGTGGCGGAGCCATCATTGGCAATTGTCACGGTGAGCTTGATTGGTGTCCCATCATCCATGTAGTCGACAGCAACAAGAGGCTCTGGGCCGTATTTTGCGGCTGTCGAAAGCATGAGCTCACGGACAGCTTCTTCGGCCGTGTTCTGGATCGCATACATGTAGCGATGAACACATGGGAGGCCGAATTCCTCGATCAGCGCAGTGATTAGATTGATGCCCTTGGAATTGGCAGCGATCTGCGCTTTCAGGTCGGAAATGTTGTCCATCAAGCGGCGAGTACCCGAGCAACCATCATACTTGGCGGGTTCCTCGAGAAGCAGGCGACGGACCTCTTTATCATTGAAACGGCCACCACTTACCAACTTGGTCGACTCGATTGCCGCGCCTTCTTGCCAGAGAGCGGACGATGTGGGTGGCATAGAGCCTGGGAGGATCCCTCCAATATCCGCGTGATGGCCACGCGAAGCAACGTAGAAGGCCAAAGCACCCTTTTCGAAAACCGGGGTAATTACCGTGATATCGGGAAGATGAGTGCCACCGCATGAGGGGTGATTGGACACGAGAACATCTCCCTCTTGCAGTTTGCCATCCCACAACCGGTGCTGATATTGCACAGCAAACTGCATCGAGCCCAGATGGACTGGCACATGTGGCGCGTTGGCAACCAGACCTCCATCGGGACTGAAGATGGCACAAGAAAAGTCTAGGCGCTCCTTGATGTTTGTAGACACGGATGTTTTTCTGAGCGTGCGACCCATCTGCTCTGCAATGGCCATAAATCGATGGGCAAACACAGAAAGCTGAATGGGGCTGAACTCTTCCTCCTCCACCTTCTTGACCACCGGCGCGACGTCTCTGTCAATAATGACATAATTTTCTATTATGGTCGCAGTCGCGCCTGGACTGACCAAAATAGTCTGCGTTTTGTCAATGATCACAGCTGGGCCAGCGATTCGAGCTCCGATGGGAATGGTTTGCAACTCGTAAACAGACGTATTAACGTGGCCGGCACCTTCAAAATAAACAGTATTCTTTCCGACAGGGCTCGCAATAGTCCCGTCCTGATCACTCATATCCTTGAGTTGGCTGTAGGGCGTTTTGAAGCTCTTGGACTGACTCTTGCCAATCGCCCTGACTCTGAGATCATCTATGATGATATCTTTCTCGGGAAAGTGAAATCCAAAACCACGAATATGCGCTTCTTCAAATTCGCGTCGAAAGTCCCAGTCAGTGCCCTTCATGATCATGAGGGAGCTGCTGGAACCCGCGTATCGCATGCTGAGGTATAAGTCAAATGCAATCTGGCTCTCCGAAAAACCTTGCTTCATGAGATCGAGTTTTGCCTGGTCCGCAAGTAGCTGCAGCTCTAGTTGAATGGTTCTGTGCGTATCTTGACTCCAGGTAAGAGCAGCCGGTCGCTGAAGTTCCTGCACAACATCTGCTAACGAAATGCCATATGCTGACAGAATCGAGGAATATTTATGCATGATAATGCGCGATATCCCAAGCACCTCCGCCACAGCGCAAGCGTGCTGTCCGCCAGCACCACCAAAACAAGCGAGATGGTGGTCAGCGGCGTCATAGCCACGGGCCTCAGTGAGAGCGCGAATCGGGCCAGCCATGCCCTCATTAGCAACCTTGAGGAACCCCAGGGCCACTTCCTCAGGTGAAAATGGAGAGAGGCCAGCTGTGATCCTCTCGTTGTTGATCTGGTTCGTAAGCTCTGAGAACTTGGCAACCACAATCTCACGATTGAGCGACTCGTTTTCCTTGGGGCCAAAGACTTTCGGGAAGTACTCTGGTAACAGTCGGCCGAGAAAGAGGTTTGCATCTGTAATAGTCAATGGACCACCCTTTCTGTAACATGCCGGGCCAGGATGTGCCGAGGCAGACTCAGGTCCGACACTGAATAAGCCATTCTTCCAAGTGAGAATAGAACCGCCACCTGCCGCAACTGTGTGAATGTCGAGCTGAGGCGATTGAATATTCACACCGGCAGTAGTGGTTTCGAATACATGATCATAGGACCCAGCGTACCGCGAGACATCTGTGGAGGTGCCGCCCATGTCGAACCCGATGATCGGGCATCTCTCGTCCTCGTCCCAAGAAGTTTGTGCGTAGCCCACGACACCACCGGCGGGCCCAGATAAGATGGCCTTGAGGCCGCTGAATTTTCGATAGTCTGACAAGCCGCCGTCTGACTGCATGAACTCGATGCGCGTAGCTGCGGACGAGAAGCCTCCGCGAAAGTTGGCAGAAATGGAATCAATGTATTGGCGAATGATAGGTGTCAGGTAGGCGTCAACCACAGCCGACGTACCGCGAGGGACAATCTTGATCATTGACTGCACCTCTGCGGACAAGGTAACTGAGAAGCCCATCCCTAGAGCGATGCGACCGACTTGCAGCTCATGGTCGGGATATGCATAGGAGTGAATGAAAGCAATTGCAACAGAGCGAAAGCCTTGAGACTTTAGTGCCAGCAGTTGGGATTCCACAAGCGCCATATCAGGCGTTTTGAGAACGCGAACGGTCTCTCCTGTGATTGCAGAAACAAGCTCAGGATCGGTGCCGTCGACCTTTGTCTTGGTCGGCTCCGGGTTCTCCGTGTAATCTTCCATTGTAACGCGCTCATCAATCTCGACGACAGTCTCAAAAAGAACATCCGGTCGCGTTATCGACAGGTCGAAAATATCTGGGCGGGACTGATTGCCAATGGCGAGGAGGTCGCGGAAGCCTTTGGTGGTGATGAGTGCGACGCGCTCGCCTTTGCGCTCCAGCAAGGCATTTGTAGCAACCGTGGTGCCCATCCGAATGGACTCAAAATGGAAGAGGTCTAATGGCTCGCCTCTCGGAAGGATCTGGCCAGTTGCTAGCTCGAGAATACGCCTGATGCCCTCTGTCGGCGCATCCTGGTAGTTTGCGGGATCTACCGAGAGGAGTTTGAGGATAATATCATCACGTCCAGGGACAGACGCGTGAACATCTGTAAATGTTCCGCCGCGGTCTATGGAGACGCGGATGCCTAGAGGGTTGATTGTCATGATTCTGGCTGGCGAGTGCAGCACATGTGGTGTTGTGGCAAGGTTGGCTGAATGGATATTTGCCTCCCTAAGCCATCGCAGAACTGGAGCATCACCACCTTTATATCACATCCCCGCGGTTTTGGTGCTGCGTCCTCGGCCACCTCGCGTCGGGATAAAGCGGACAAGCATCCGCGATTGAGCTCGCATCATAGCGACGGAGGTCCAAGTCCGGAAAATGGGTGTATTTAGATGTTGTCAGGTCAGGTTTCGCCCCCCAATGCCGTTGGCGGAGTTGAACCCCCAAATTGTGGCGTCGAGGAGTTCATTTCCGGGGTCAGGATTCCGCCCCTCACCTAGGTACCTTAGGTATGGGTCCCCGATCACCCTGCAGCAACCTTTTGTCTTGCTCTTGCAACAACTTCAATCATCATGCTTACGAAAAAGGAAGACGAATGATTTCATTGCAGCCCAGCAACCCAGGTATCATCGCCTCATCTGTGGGGTATGTCCACTGTCACAGATGCAATCGAAGAAATTATTACTCTCGGACGTGGGGTAACTGTGCGAAACCCTCTGAATGTCCGCGAAAGCTTCACCCGCCTCAGAGACTGGGACGCTGCGGCCGGTCGCGTGCGTGCCAAAACATTTGTATCCTCGCAGATTGAATTTCAATTCTGACAAAACTCTCTAGTTGCTTAAACTGTCGGCAGCGTCGTTCATATTGTTCGAAAGACAAACCCACATGTTTGCGATGTCGCGACAGCGGACTGGTATGTATATATGAGGGTGCTAGAAAGATACTTGTCAATGAATCGTGAGTTTGTTTATTCAATCAAATTACCACCTAGCTCACGCGTCGAAAAGGTACTTGAGAGAGCTTGAAAGGAAGGCGAAAGCGCTCGACAGTCAGTACAGTACCTACCAACCACGAGCCAGACTTGTGGCCAGCGACCAGCTGACGAAAACACCATCAAGAAAACACCCGGCACCAGGCAACCGCAAGCACTAGCCCAGAAAATGATGTCGCAACATCAAACGGAAATGATGACGATGAAGATGATTTTGAAGATGCTGAACCTTTATTCGAATCCTTCACTCACCTTGGCCTAAATCGTCCGTCGACAAGTAAGTACGAAGCTGAACTTTGGTTGAGCGCCGTGCTGAGATAAACCGGCAGGCTTCCAGGGACCAGCGTCATCCGATACCTTCCTTCGAAATGTGGGAAAAGTCACTGGTCTCGGCGATGAGCACGACCATCTGGACATTGATCCTAATCTGGGCGAGCCTGTGACGCTACCGTCCAAGAAACGAGTCTTCGCCCCGCATCTTCGCCCGCCCCCTCTACATGTCGCGCGACGCCTCTTCGCTGCCCAGTATAGCTTCATCGGACCCATCTTTGCATTTACTGAGTCTAAAGATGAATTCGAGAAATCTCTCTTCAAAGCATACGTCGGCCTGCCAGACGAGGGAAGTCTTGAAGACTGCCTGCATTACGCGAAACTCCTCCTCATTCTCGCGTTCGGCCAGATGTATTCGGTGAATCAGTGGGTCGACTGTCGAGGACCGCCTGGTTTCACATACTTTTTGGAGGCTTTGAGTCTCCTACCAGAGACGCACGAAGACGGGTCCCTGCTCTGTGTTGAGACACTTGCGCTGGTTGGGTACTTTCTGCAAAACATGAACAAAAGAGATGCGGCATTTCAGTTCATTGGTCGTGCTCTCAGGATGGCCATCTCTCTTGGTCTGCATCATGAAGTCGAAAGCATTTCTGCCAGCTCGAGCCTCACTCCCCAGGAGGCATTGGCCGAAGACGCAGCAAAGGAGCACAGACGAAGAACATGGTGGTCGGTCTACAGCCTGGATCGCATCCTCTCTGTAAAGTCTGGAAATCCAATCACAATACAAGATGAAGATATTGGAGTTTGGCTGCCATCTCGTCTTCACTCGGAGCCGGAATACTGTCCGGCCATTGTGCTGCGACAATACACCAAGTTGTCCAGGATTCTAGGGGAGATACACAAAAAGATTTACCACAGAACAAATAAGAACGAAACAAAGTCGGGAAAAACTCTGATGGCCTCGGTTCAGAGAATCTTGATTGATCTGTCCAACTGGGAAAGCGAGCTTCCGTCTGGGCTGCGCTTTGATCCGGACCGACTGGTCATTGGACGAGAGAGTGTGAGCACTTTGGCACATTACTACCAGTGCATAAACATGACAATCCGGCCACTGCTTTTTCATGTTGTAAAAAAGAGACTTGCCTTGATTCAAAAGAGACCCGAGGCTTTGATCAAAGAAAACGACTGGAAGACGGGCCTGTCGCAGACAACGGTAAAGGTCATCGAAATGTGCATCGGGGCCGCACTTGACAACATCAACATTATGGTCATTGCATCGACGAAAGACCTTGTCGGCAAGTACACCACATAAATGCCTGCAAGCCTACATTCTGACCTCGAAACAGCTACATATGGATACATGGACGGGGAACACATATTTTCAGCCACCATAGTCCTTGTCATGGTCTGCGCTGCCTTTCCAGCAAACTCGGTCAACATGTCCGCCATGAACACCGGGCTTGGACTCCTTTGCAGCATGTCAGAGCGGGGCAACACTCACATCGGCGCTCGGTATGAGGTGCTGATTCGGCTCCTCTCCACGGTCATGCCCAGCGGGTATTCAGTTACCCTCGGCTCAATGCCACGGAATCCGGCGCTTTTCCTCGCGCCACCGGCAGACCCCTCGACATTGTTGTCCGCGGCGTCACTTGGCGAATCCGAAAGCACAATGTCGGACATGAACACCTATCCAGCACGGTTCCCAGTCATTGACATGCAGACACTCTCGGAGCCGTTCTACGACGAGGGCAGCACTGCGGGGATGGACTTTGGGCTTTGGGAAGAAGGATTTGCGTATCCGACCATGGACCTGGACCTAGACTTGGCCGGCCAGCAGCTGCCTGCGGACCACACCGGAGACGGCGACTATGGGCAGCAGGTTCCCTCTACACTATGCACACGATAGTACATTCAAGTTTGGCCAGATAGCAGGCGATGTAATTGGCTGTGAGAGGCTGGCTGAGAATAAGATTGTTCTGTTTTTTTCGCGTGTTGCCACGAACCCGGTAGATGTGTCGGATTACAAGCAGAAAGAGCCGAAACATGACTAGAGGGGACTCTGAAACCCTCTACTTTGAACAATAGCTCCCATCCATAAGTTGTACGCTTCATCATCGTCGTTGGTCATATCCCCGAGGGCTTGGCCTGGCTGACGTGGGGGTACCGAGTCACCACCACCATGTCTTTTTCACATCATTCGTCACGCGGCCGAGCCTTTTCTCCAACATGAGGCCAGGTATCAATATCGCCGCAAAGACGCCACTGGCGGACTTGTATCCGCGGGCCGCTGGGCCTAGCCGCACTACGTCTTAACTAGCGTCGGCGAAGCACTCCGACGCCAACTGTGCAGACTGCATTGCCGCGATCCACCATCCTCAAAGTCATTGGCCGGATTAGAAATGACTCCATCTTGACCTGCGTGTCTCTATCGTTCCCCTGTAAGTGGACGTTGATAGACTCGAGTTTTGCTATAATAAAGGGGGACGCATCACTGGAGGTGGAACCACTTACCCCATGGGGTACGAGGTCTCGTCTTGACCTTTACACTTCTAAAAGTGAATTTTCAACATCTTGTGTTTCTCCTTCGGACTTTACTAAAGGCAGTTGCATCCGTCGATTCTTCGAGTGAGCTCTTCACCAAATAACGATATACAAACTCGCCATGGCAACACCAAATACAGACAGGTCGCTGGAAAAGGACCCAACTGCCCTTGACAACAGCAGCCATGTCGAAGCCGACGGGACTTGCATCGAGACAATTGACGCCAGATCCGAGCGAAAGCTCTTGCTCAAGCTCGACTTGTACTTTGTCCCCATCATCATGCTCGTCTACCTCACCTGCTTCCTCGACCGCAGCAACATTGGCAACGTCAAGGCCGCCGGCATGCCCGAGGACATTGGCGCCTCGCCCAAGCAATTCTCAACGGCCGTTTCCATCTTCTACGCCACCTACGTCGCGTTTGAGCCACCGTGGAGCGTAATGATGAAGTGGCTGACGCCGCGCATCCTCCTCACCAGCCTGTGCATCGTCTGGTCGCTATGCACCGTCTTGACGGGCTTCATCCACAACGTGGCAGGGCTGTACGCGGTGCGCCTCGTGCTGGGCGCCTGCGAGGCGGGCCTGTTCCCCGCGCTGAACCTGTACCTGACCATGGTGTACAAGCGCCAGGAGCAGGCGATTCGCGTGTCGTACCTGTTTGTCTGCACGGCCATTGCGGGCGCGTTTGGCGGGCTGCTGGCCTACTGCCTGCTCAAGATGGACGGCGTCGCGGGGCTGGCAGGCTGGCGGTGGGTGTACATTATCGAAGGCATCTTTTCGATACTCGTTGCCCCGCTCATCTGGTTTGGCTTGCCAAACGACCCGTCAAATGCGTATTTTCTCACGGACGAGGAGAAGCGCATCATGAAGATTCGGGCGATTCAGCGAGCGCAGTACATGGGCAGTGAGGACTTTAGCTGGGAGGAGATTCGCATTGGGCTGAAAGATCCAAAACTGTACATGAGGTACGAATCGGTGTACATTTAATCCTCAAGGCCGATTATACTAACAGTTTTCTAGCGGCGCAATCCAGTTTTGCCAAGATATTCTTCTCTACGGCTTTAGCACCTTTCTTCCCTCCATCATCGTCAGCATGGGCTTCAGCGTCATTCAGGCTCAGTACCTGAGCATACCGGTATACATTTTCGGCGGCCTCGCATTTCTGGCAGCAGCCTTTGTATCCGACCGTTACTGCATCCGTGGCCCATTGCTGTGGCTTACCAACGTGCCAGGTATTGTTGGGTACGTTCTCATCATCTGCTCCTCCAGCAACGGCGTCAAGTTTCTCGGCACGTTTTTGTGCGCCGTCTCCGTATATAATGGGCCCGGCTTGAACTTGACGTGGCTGAATGTGAATGTTGCGCCTCACTATCGCCGCGCGACGGCGATTGGCATGCAGCTCAGCATTGGCAATTCGGCTGGCGTGGTCGCAGGCCAAATCTATCGCACTGCGCCTTATAGGCTGGGCAACATTTTTTCCGTCGCGGCGTTGGGTCTCTCGCAGGCCCTTATCGCCGTAAAATGGCTGTATCTACGTCAACAGAACCGGGAAAAGGAAAGGTATTTGACGGGTGAGGAAGATGGACGTCAAGTCCGAACTGGTGATCGTGCGCCCGATTTCAAATATCATCTATAGAATAGCTTCGGGACATTGTATGACGGAGCTATCTTCAAATATCATGCATGAGATGTAGAACGATGAAAAATGCACCATGGTTCGTGGATCCAAGGTTCAATTAAACATTGTTATGTGAATGACGCTATTACGGACGAACAATCAGTTTTGTCGGATTAAATTTGACTAGCACGAGCGTTAATAAAGGCAGACAACGGCATGACGTAGCTGCGATGCGCGGCCCTTAGACGGTTCCTGTAATCTGTACTCGGTACAGATTACTGCCACGGCAACTGGCAAAAAAAAAGGCATTGATCTCAGTACGAGCATTAACCAGGGTCCCAACTACTTATAGCTGATTAAAGCTGTATTCGTTGCAGACTTTGCTACTAAATAGGTTAGCAGTCAAAACAGTCTTTGCTGTCCTTTTCTGCCATATACTGGTATGTAGTTTCCGAAACCAGCTAACACCTCGCTGATGATGCAAGCTCTCCACCTTGTACGCCACTTCCATCCACTGAGACAATCCTCATCCCTTGGCTTGCCGCTGCCTGATCAATGATGAGACGGCATCAGGGCATTAATAAGGCTACATACCAGCTGGGGCGCTGCGCCACTGCGCCGGCCCTGGTCCTCATATATCCCCCCCACCTCTTTCTCTTCTGCTTGCTGCCTGGAGCCAAACTCATCGTCGATCACTCTTCTTCATCAACACCAGAACCAACAATACCATCTTCTTTCATTTTGTATACATTCCCTTTCCTCCGCTTTTCTCGAGCCGTTCCTTTCCAATCAACGGCATCATCTACGAGCGACAAACGACGCCATCATGCTCGCCAACGCCGTCCCCCTCTTCCGGCGGTCCGTCGAGGACGGCACCGTCAACTATGAGCTGCCACCGTGGTCGCTTTGGGTCATCCTCATCGACCTCGTCATCTTTCTGCCTCTACTCTTCTTTGTACGTTCAACCTGTGCCGTGCCTTCCTCCTCCGCGTCCTCCCCTCCCCCCTTCCCTTGCTAACCACCATGTCCCTTCTGCAGGCCACGTACACCGTCAGCACAATCTACCCCGTCTTCTCCATGGTCGAGGATGAGAACCCGCCGGCCTACGCGCCCCTCTCCGCAGACGAAGAGCATGCCGTTGCCAGCGGCGCCCACCTCGCAGCCCGCCCGACCGGCGGCGCGCCCCGCACCGTCACCTCGTCCCTGCGCGCCGTCACGCGGCTCCTCTACGCCGTCGCCGGCTTCCGCGGCTTCTTTCGGGGCTTCCTCTTGCAGCTGATCCAGCACCTCCTGGCCGGTATCCTCATCGAGATCTTCACGCAGGCTCTCGGCGTCGCCTTCACCCCCTCGCTACGCTCCTCGCCTCCCTCACCCTCGTACAGCTCTCCGCCGCCTGGGTCCACATCGTTCTCACTTACCCGGTCCCTGGCGTCTCCCACTTCCGCCGCCTCCCGCCTTTCCAGCGCGCCTTTGACGCCACCTGGCGGCCTATCCTCCTCAACTGGGTCGTCCGCGAGGTCGTCCGCTGGGTGCCCACCGCGCTCTTTGCCGTCCTCCGCGTCAACGTCCCCGAGTTCAAGAATGGCGGGCGCACCGACGTCAGCGACGTTACCGCCGCCGACATGGTCAAGATAGTCGTCATAGCCGTCATTTCCGCCTTTGCCGGCATTGCCTTTGTCATCCCCACGCACGTCATCCTCGTGCGCGTTCAGGCGTCGCTTCTCCCCGTCGAAGACGACGCTATTATCCCCTTTGACCGCTCCTTCCAGGGCAAGGTCGAGCCGGCGGTCGCCGGCGGTCGTGGCTACGCCACCATTGCCGAGGCGTGGTCCACGTTTAGCCGCGAGGGCTGGCGTCGTCTCATTACACTTTACATCAAGGCCTTCCTCGTCACGATGGGTGTCTACGCCCTCATTGTCGCCGTCGCTATTCCCGAATTCCTCCTCATGGTGCAAAAGACCTCTGGCGACGGCGATGAGCTGTAGGTCGTCATGGTATAAAGTAGGCCGGGAGTGCGATAATGCAACTTAGGAGCAATTTGCTGCCTGCAGAGTTCAGTCTACATTTCTTTTTGGATCTGATTTAGCTAGTGTCCGGTACATCACTTTAGCGCATCTACTAAACATTTTGGATATATTTTTTCTTCGCATTTCTTGTCTTTTCGTTTCGCAAATTCTCTGATACGTGTTTTTCCCATCCATATTATTTTCCCATCCGTCCCTTTTCCATTGAAGCCAACTCAAAAGAGACTTGAACCACCCGGTCATTTACAGAATAGACAGTCAAGAGAAGAATGACATAAAAAACAAAGGTATATATAAGAAAGTCAAAAGAGGTGATAATCAGCTGTTAGAAAATCGCAATCTCCACGCCAACGTGAGGATCTCAGCCCTCGGGTATGACATATTCTACCATCTATAACATGGAAAGGCGCTTGGTTATGTGCGTACATTTGGGCATGCGGCAAAAGACGTTGCGAGTGGGAGGAGAGGAAAAAGAAGAACCTGTGACCAGACAGCCGTTGTCGAATCAGTTTTTTATAAACAAAAAGAAAGAAAGCATCTTTTTTTCTCGTCAGGACGCCCTTGATTTGGGAAATTAACAAGGTCTTCGTTTCATTATGGCATTCGTCGTCGTCGTCGTCTCATTTTTTCAGAGGGTGAGGCAGGTGGGCGCGCAGCGCAGTCCTAGCCTCTATGACTTGTTGAAGAACCAGCTTCCGCGCTTATTGCTGACGGCGCCGTCCGTTTGCTGAATGTTTTGGATCGTGGGCACGACGGGGCCGTCTCCACCGCCACCGCGAAGGGGTTTGGCGATGCGGCTACCAGCGTTAGCGAAGCTGAAGCCGCCACCGCCCGAACTGAGGCCACGGGTGCTGCCGGCCTTGGCGGCCTCGAGGCGCTCCTTGACCGAGTTGAGTTGTACTTCGAACCTGGAAACCGCAAACGTTAGCAATGTCGTAGGTAATTAAGAGTGTAGCGGCCACATACTTGTGATTGGCGGCAGCCATCTTTTCTTGGCTGTCTTGCAGCAAACCCTCAAGGCTCTGAATGCGCTCGTTGCGTGCAATCAGCTTGCGCTCTGCAATGGCCACCTCCTTCTTCAGCGCAGAATTTTGCTCGACAAGCTGGCGCTGAACCTGCGTCAGCTGCTCCAGGTTTCGCTCCAAAAACGCCATCTTCTTCTGCTGGGCGCGGTTGTTTGATGATCGCAAAACATTGTTATACTGCTCGCGAGTCTCATCGAGAGAGATCTCAAGTTCCACAACACGCTCACAGCGGTTCTGCAAATCTCTCATCAGACTCTTCTTCATAACGTCGAACTCGGCGATCTGCTGTTGAACTGTCTTGCCGTTGGCCATGGGCGCGGCACTACCAGACTTGACGCGCTGCTGGAGCTCCTCAATCAGCGTCTTCATCCGTGAGTTTTCGGCAGCTTTTTGCGAGGCCTCGGCCTTGAGGTCGTCTACCAGCTGGATCTGGGCATTATGCCGGCCAGCCAGAGCGCTCTCGAGGCGGGCCTTGACTTCCTCGATGTCGGCCTCGCCCAGGTTCTTGGCCAGTACATCCTCGTACTCTTGTTGAAGACCCTCAAGTCGTACCTCCAGCTCGTGGCGGCGGCGCGAATCCATGTCGCTGGCGGGTACGCTGTACATCGACAGCTCCGCCTGTCGTACGATGCCTTGCGTCTCAATCATCTTGGTCTTGAGCGCCTCAAACTCCTCGGGAGCAATATTGTCGCCAATCTTGCTGTGTTCATGGAGAGTCTCAATATGCTTGATGGCTTGGGCAATTTGCTTTTCGTTCTCGCTGAACACTTCGCCGCCCAGGTCAAATCCGGCCATCATCTTGGCCATCTTCTCAGCCTTTCGCTTTTCCTTCTCATCAAAAGCAACACCATTCTCCTTGGCGCTCATCTTGACATCGAGAAGCTGCTGCTTAACCTCATCAAGCTCAGCGGTAAGCTCCGAGTTGGCCTCCTTGAGCGCATCCATGGTGATCTGCGCTTCCTTGCTCTCAAAATTTAAACGCTCGAGCTGCATCTTGCACTCATTGACTTCGGTGGTAAGACGCTCGTTTTCTTTGCCAGTCTTACTGTCGTGCTCCTTGAGGAAGATCAGTTCCTCCTTAGTCTCGCGCATGAGCTTCTCAGCCGTGGTAGCTTGTGACTCTCGCTCGGCAAGCTGATCCTGGAGTTCATTCTCGCGGCGGAGGAACTCTTCGCGCTCATCCTTTTCTAGAGCGATGACAGGGGTGCTGGCGCGCTCCGAAGGAATTGGCGTCTCGGATCGGTTCTCGGCGGACAAACGTGATGGTGTCGAAGGGCGCTGTAGCTGCTTCGTCTCGGCGGGCTTCTTGGCGATGGCGTCGGTGACGGGGACGGCCCATCGGTCCTTGGGAACCGCCTCTCCGGAGCGCCATTGATGGATTTCACTCTCAAGACTGGAAATATACGACTCAAAGTTGGTGACCTGACCCTGGGCCTTTTTGAGAAGGGCTTTGAGCTCCGAAGGGCTGAGTTCAGCATTGACCTTGGCTTTGTTCTTGATGCTCTTCGCCCTAGTACCAAATCGCAGGGTACCCAGAGTCTCGGCGTCGTTGTAGCTGCTGGGGGAGCAGTTGATGATGAGGGTGGTGCGACTGTTACCACCAAGAGACTCTTGCAGGATTCGGGTCAATTTTGAGTCACGGTAGGGAATGTGAGAGGATTTTCCGTCAGTAAGAGCATTAATGACCATGCCGAGAGCACTCAAGCTCTTGTTGATCTTTTTGGCCTCCTCCAGGGTCTGGCCGCTGGCGCCAGTCTTCCCCACCTTTTCGCTGCCCGCCAAATCGACCAAGAACAGCTGACCGCTTTTCGCCGAGCCGGTTTCGACATTCTTTTGCGTGATGGTAATGACAAAAATCGAATGCGATCGTGATGATTCTTGGTTCATATTTGTAGCGGCGACGGCACGGGCGTTTCCACCTCGTCTCATGACCTCGTAAACTTCCTGAACGCTGGAGACGTAGATTTCCAGCAGACCCTTGACGTAGACGCCGCGATTCTTTTCCTCGTGGACGGGGAGATTGTCATTTTGCGGAGCCAAGAGATCTCGAATTCTTTCCATGTAGATTTCCATGTAGCTTACACGGACCGTGTACTCGATTGTGCTGGGGCTGGACATGATGCTGGCGAATATCTGCTCGACGATGCGGGGAATGACACCGCGCCCAGATTCGTCGTCGATGCTTGTACCCATCATGGTGTATGATTTACCGGCACCAGTCTGGCCGTAGGCGAAAACGGTTCCATTGTAGCCGTTGAGGATATCATCGACAGTCGGCCGGATCGAAAAGTCGAAAATGTCTTGTTGTTTACAGTCCATGTCGAAGACTCGGTCAAAGGTGAAGGAACCCTGTGCTTCTTTGGACTAGGGACGAGGCCCGCGTTAGTCTGTCGAGCGGAAAATGCGCAACCAGAGGCAAAGAGGCGAGAGGTTTGTGTCGGGAGGCTACATACATCGAGCGAGCATGTGTCATCGCTCTGGAAGGTGACGATGGGCTTGCCCCCAGAATCGAGTTCGATTCGATTCTGGGGACGGAAGCGCGCGACGACCTTGATGCTGTTTGCCGCGGACATGGTGATAGCAGCCGGGCCAAGTCGTGGCCGTGGAGTGTGCGAAACAAATTAGAAAAACAAAAGGAGAGAGGAGATGTCGAAAGGGGGGACCGTTCTCTGGGTAGGTTATGCCACGCGTGTGAGGAGTGTAGTGTGGACGAAGAAGCGGGTACAGAAACACAGAGCCCACCCAACAATGCGGCAAGCTGACCTGAGCTTTGGTGACGGGTACCTTGGTACCTCGACAGAGATACGGCGCGGTACGAATCAAGACGGCGCGGCGCGGCGGGACAATGGTGGGCAGGGAATAAATACGCATGCAATGGGCGGTCAACATGGGGGCTCAGCACTGCAAGTAATCTAACATATTTCGAGGCTGCGTAGACCGTAGGCAAAAAATAAAAGCTCAAAGACCACCGTCTACGGAAAGACGCGTAGCAAGCATAACTCAAGCGTTGTTATCAAAGGTTCACGTTTCAGCCACTGGCTAAGGTACTAATTTACGGGCAGGTACGGCGGGTGGGCGGCTCCAGCGAGGCATACCATCCAGCCAGCCAATTCAGCGCCACGCAGGCTGTCATTTGCGCCAATCTGACCTCGTCGATGCCACCCAGGAGTCTTTATTAATGAGTGAAATAAAAATTGCAATTAAAAATAAACTGTTAGGGGAGACGTATTGTCATTGGTTTTTTTTTTTTTTTTTCACTTCATAACTATTTTATAAATTGGCAGCGGCGCGTTGCGCTCCAGTAGCTACCACGCCATCCGCCTCTTGTACTCGGTACTTCTGCCAGAACTGCCCCTCATCGGTGTTGCATTGGGCCTCCAGCTTCCTCTCACATGCACACTGCATCAAGGAGAATATTCATATGGCTCACTCGATAACTGATCGGAGCTAGTTCCTTTACTAATTAGCGTCATGTTGATCAACTCGTCATACTCTGTGCAGCCGCAAACGCTATATGAGCTCCTCGAGACCCAGCAACTCCCAGCGCTTCCTAGTCCTGTCTGTCGACTGCGTCGGAAGATCACCGTCACAATTGTACACGTGATAACAACATATCGCTACAAGGAAGCACATAAGTTAAGTCTAGGACGACAATCTAAATTGTTGCCCACTCTAGGTCGTCTCATTTCCTTGTCATTGCCCAAAACTCCAATGCTATTGCCATATCTCAGCCCTCGTCGCTTGCATGCGAGCCATCTTTGCATGTCCCAACTCGAAAGATGGGATGAAAATGCTGCTTACATGTAGATAGCCCTGAGGTCTTTGCAAAAAGGCCAAAGCGGAAGCACCGTTCTATGCTCCTTATTGCCCATTCTTCTTCTTCATTCTGCCGCGAAATGCCATAAACTCTCTGAACCGTTCTTCGTGGCCTTCGCAAGCTGCGTTCCATCGTCGGCGCACATCATTGTCCTGCTGGATCCAGCTGATGTACTCTGTAATTTCACTCTCTGAGCGTGAGCCCAAGAAGGCGTAGCCCTTAGATTCGCGATCGCGCCGAATGTGCGCATTCCTGGTCGCAAAGTGGTCGACAACCTGCGAATTGAATAGCTCCCATTCCTGAAGATACATCCCAAAGTCGTCAAGGTACTTGTTCCACGAACTGTCGCTAGGCACCACACTCTCGATAGCAACAGTAGGGGGTGGTCGAGGTGCGACTGGTGGTATGGGAAAGACAAGAGGCTGGACTCTCGGCATTTGCAATGGTACTTCGTCAGATGCCTTGGACTCAAAAGGCAGATTATCCTTGAGGTCACTAAACGATTGTAGACCTGCCTTTGGCTCCGCAAAGGGCGCTACATTCTTGAAATCTTCAAAGCTTGCTAGAAACTCTTCGCTGTCCTCAGAGCCTCGCGCATGCAGCACTGAAGGGGTTCCAACATGACTGGTCGGCGCAGATTTATGTGTGGCTGACTGCGAGTTCTCGGTGGCTGACTGCGCGGCATCCGATCGCCACTCAGGTCGGGTCGGTTCAACGTAAATGTCACGAGCAGATGGTGGTGGTCGAGGTGGAACCGCTGGAGGAGTATCTATGTCCATCGGGCTCTCTGTCGCCTGGTCCTGAGTCTGAGGCTTGCGTCCAGACCAGTCATACAAGTCTTCGTCGCTATCATCGATCACAACGGGATTATTCGCATTCGACTTGACAGGTCTGTTCTTTCTCGAATTTGTACGCGACGCCCTTGTTGGCGATGCTGAACCAGTAGGTGCTTGTTGCGGAATAAAGGTTTGCGGACCGAACTTGTCGCTCCAGCCGCCTGGGTTGAAGCCTGTCTCATGGACTGGCGCTTCTGTGATGCCAGGGTCACTGCTTGGTGTCGGGTTCGGTGACTCTGGATTAGGCTGTTGAGCGCCCGGCCTATTAGTAGGAGAACCTGCCGTGAAATTCCACGGATTGTTCGCAGACTCTTTCGAGAATTTGGTATTGATGCCATCTAAGTTAGTCTTGTCAAAGCTGCTTTGGTGAGCAGGACCTCGACGTGAAGGTGACCGGCTGTGGTCCGAGGTATCGAAGGTATCATCGTCGACCTTGAAACTGAAGCTGTTATCGCGAGCATTGTCAGCAAATTCTCGGTTTCTGTAAGACTCGTGTGGTAAGTAAAATGGGTTAGGGTCGTTCGCATGGATTAGACGAGCGAGCATTTGTTGCAGCTGCTGATCAAATCGCGGGCTTTCTTGCGGTGCGGCTAGGCATCCACTGGATGCTGTGTTGTCAGGATGAGGATTGTATACACTTGATAACGATCCAAAGTAAAACGAGGATAAGACAGATTTGCTTCGGGGCGAATGTAGTCGAGGAGTATTGAGCGCATAGGTTCTGGGATCATTTGCATACATATTTTCCGTATCTGGCTGGGCATGATTGGTATCAACATCTGAAATATTGGTTAGAACAGCTCGAGAGATGCGCAGAGTAGACTAGGTGCATACTTTCACTGCGCGGAGCCTGTTGCTGGTAAGCAGATTTTGCGTAAGCACCTGCTGTCCCATTGTCATGGTTATTGGCCCTCGATCGCCTGGTAGCATCGTCCCCTGAATTGCTAGCGGTCCTTTGTATGCCCTCAAACGGATCAATCTTTTCTCCACCATGTGTGCTGTACTGCGAGCTATAGCGAGCATCCGATTGCACACTATTGTCCCTAAACTGACTCAGAGGGTCTGGCATAGGAGACTGCTGCTGCGATCCGATGTCGTAATGCTGTGGCGCCGGTTTTCGGTATGAAGGGTCATGCTGGGTCGCTGTTGGCCGAGTTGCTTGACCCGCGTTTCTCGTCCCAAATGACGCTTCAGCACGCTCCCTTCCTGTCTGCGTACGAGGAGGGGGCGGTGGCGGTTCAGGCTTTGCTTGTGGTTTCTTAGCCTGCGACTTACGCATGGTATCAAAGGCCTTTGCTGCATTCTTCTTGGTTTCGGGGTCTGCATTGGTATATTGCTTGGCTGTAGGCGGAACACCAGCTGAGAATCTGGAGGACCACCGTTGAGCTCCTCCACCTGGAGCTGCCGGCTTGCCACCGGGAGGGTTGCGGCGTGGTGGTGGAGGAAAGTTTTGTGCGGCCTCGGACCATGGGTTGCCTTTGCGCCCAGATGCCGTAGGATAGCGGCTGGTTCTACCACTGTAGGATGCATCGTATCTTGCTTTTTCGGTCGCGTCTCCCAAGACTTCAATTGCACATTGGATAATTTGGAACTTGGCATTCACTTCTTGCTCTCGTCCAGGGTTTCGGTCCGGGTGGTATTTCAGGGCTGTCGTAGTGTTAGCAAAGCTTTGGCACCTCCCAAGGATACAGTATCTCGTCATACCGAGTTTGCGATACTGCTTCTTGATTTCTGTTATATCTGCGGTCGAAGGCAACTCCAGGTCCGCGTAATAATCTCGAGTTTCGCCCATTGCGCGTCTGGCCTATGCTGGCGGAGCGAGGGTGAAGTACTAAGATGCTTTAAACGGCACCAGTATCGACATGGGGCTCTTTTTTTTATGAAGCTCGTATTTCTCGCTTGTCTGTTGATTTGATCGGGAAAGTCTTCGCGCGGATAATGTTATTGCGGCACTACAGTTTTGCGCAGCGTGCTTGAAGTTTTGGTTTTCGCAAACAGAGTACCAAGCGCCATGCAAAACAACACGAGGCGGGTCTTTAGAGAGGGCTGTAGCTGTGAAAAAAAAAAATCGACGGTCATTCGTTGAAAGTCAAGGGGTCTGGACGTATGAAGTGCGGTGGAAAGGGAGGAAATGGCCTCAAGCTTGCCAGCACGCGCGTTCTGGCAGAAGTTGAATGCATTGAAATGCAAATGCACGCCGTCAGATCAGCCGTGGGGCTTGTCCCCGCGGTGACGCAGCGCCGACCAGGTCATGGTGAGGCGCAGCGTGGCTCAGCTCCTGGCCTCAACTGTAACTGGCAACCAAAGTAGAGGGCCAAGATAAAAGAGCTGTCATTCATTGCGATTTCCTTCTTCTTTTGTGAACAATAATGACCCGTAGAAGTAGCACTCGCTGTTGCGACGGTATGAGTACTTCAGACGGCCACGCCCCAGTTTAGAGTGTGCTTGGATGTCGGCCAACCAAGGCTCGGCCAACACTCGACGGTCACAAGGCTGAGCGGCAGGTATGAAAATTCGATTGATATCCAGGGCCTAGTCTACAAATATTTATATAGTTTCACTCCCGGCATGCCGATCCATGAACAGTACATGTGGTGTCGGTCACCATACATGGTGCATAATCGCTGTCGATCCCGCTGTACAACCCAGAAAAAGGCAAAAAAGAAAGTGACAAGAGCAATGTGGTTGGCAAAGGTCGATGGTGATGAGGCAATATCGGTTATTGAGGTGTTGCCAAAGTTTCCGCTGCCATTTTGGCTTGCATCTTCTGGCGCGCGGCCAGGATCATCTCATCCCGCCGCCGCTGCAGAGACGCCTGTCTCTCTTCGCGATTGGAGCTCCAACCCTTGCCCTTGGTGTCGTCGCTGATTGTCGTCTGAGAACTGATCTTGTCTTGAAGGTTGTATCGCGTAATGAGGTCGGGCTGCGTAGGCTTGTCCACCTGCCGCGTTGCCGGCGCACCATGAGCCGAGGCACTCTGGCCAGGCGGTGGCGGGGGCTGGAAGGTAACGGGAGGCTGGCAAAACGCACGTTAAATTAGCGATCAGGGTGCCGCGCGAAAGAAAAACAGCGACGCAATGCCGCGAAATGTACTCACTGTTTCCAGGCGGCCAGACAATATCCGCTCCGTTGTGCTTTGTATGTTGCCGCCGTTGCGCTGGAGGTCCCAGAGTATGCTTCGCCGGTCCGCCTGGGGAAACATCTGCTGTATCCGCTCGACCGCCACCTCTCTCGATCGCAAAAAAGCCTCGGGCGATCGTGTCGTCGTTTGGGAAGACGTACCAGAGAAGAATAGATAGCGAATCACTAGGCCGGCGAAAACCAGCACGCCTACAAAGTAGGGTAGAGAGATTTGTTCGTTGGCCATACTATCGATAGTGGCCGAAAGCTGCTGCCAGAGAGAAGCGGGGCGTCGCGAACGCTAACAGGGAACGGGAGATAAGGATTTCAATCGCGAGAGGAAATAGCAATATATCGTGCGTCGGTCTGGCGTCTATCCGACTTGAGCAATGTTGCTGTAGCAGGCGGGCGTGGGATTGTCGGAGCTTGTGATGCCGGTTCGCCACGGCACGAGGGGATGTTCGTGTCCCACTCTAAAATAATAAGTGCCGACCTATTTACTTATTTTGCCTGGCAGCCTAGGTAAGCCGAGCCCCGAATTTTGCAACGTCCGATTTAGATGTTATCACGTAACGCTATACCTATTATAACTTATATTAAAAGAGTATTAGTTAAATTAAGCTAAAAAAGAATTAGAATTTTTTTTAAAAAAAAATAAGATATTTAAATAGTAATAAGAAATAATTATTAAAAAGCTAAATAAAGAAATATAAATAATTAATATTAAAGTAATAAATAAATTAAAGTTATTACTTAACTTCTATTATAAACTAACTATAATATTAAGCTTTTAAATTCTATTACTAAGATTTTTAATATTATAGTTATTATTTTTAATAATATAACTAATATTAATTATACTTAAGATTATAAATTTAATACTAAAAATACTAGCTTTTCCTAGACCTATTAAGAGTTATCTAGTTTAAATAACCTAAAGGTTATACTTAACTAGTAGCTTATTAGATACTAATAAGTCCTTTATTTAAGACTAAACTAATAGTTAATTAAATTATAGTTCTACTTAGTTACTTTTATATAAGGTATAGTTAAAATTAATTAGTAAATTATTAATTCTTTTATACTAGGGGACTATTTGTTACTTTATATATATGCAATTTCCTTACACGTGCGGCGGGTTCGTTTTAACGACCCCTACGCCAGAATTACGCGTAACATATATCCTTAGGCCGCCTCCCTAGCTATATTTTCTTCGTTTATAATATCTTCTTTTTAAGAGAATTAATAATAATTATAATAC